>NW_021164439.1:0-40590 GCF_004329235.1 Podarcis muralis | reverse complement strand
CCCAATATGATTACAGTGGTACCTCAGGTTACAGACGCTTCAGGTTACAGACTCCGCTAACCCAGAAATAGTACCTTGGGTTAAGAACTTTGCTTCAGGATGAGAACAGAAATCACGCGTCGGCGGTGCAGCAGCAGGGGGAGGCCCATTAGCTAAAGTGGTACCTCAGGTTAAGAACAGTTTCAGGTTAAGAACGGACCTCCAGAATGAATTAAGTTCTTAACCCGAGGTACCACTGTTGTTGTTGTTGTTGTTTAGTCATTTAGTCGTGTCCGACTCTTCATGACCCCATGGACCAGAGCACACCAGGCACTTCTGTCTTCCACTGCCTCCCGCAGTTTGGTCAGACTCATGTTTGTAGCTTCGAAGGCACTATCCAACCATCTCGTCCTCTGTCGTCCCCTTCTCCTTGTGCCTTCCACCTTTCCCAACATCAGGGTCTTTTCCAGGGAGTCTTCTCTTCTCATGAGGTGGCCAAAGTATTGGAGTCTCAGCTTCACGATCTGTCCTTCCAGTGAGCACTCAGGGCTGATTTCCTTAAGAATGGATAGGTTTGTTCTTCTTGCAGTCCATGGGACTCTCAAGAGTCTCCTCCAGCACCATAATTCAAAAGCATCAATTCTTCGGCAATCAGCCTTCTTAATGGTCCAGCTCTCACTTCCATACATCACTACTGGGAAAACCATAGCTTTTACTATACGGACCTTTGCTGGCAAGGTACCACTGTATTAGACATTTAAATGTTTTCTGGTTTCGTGCTTTCCCATGCTTAAAAAACTGTGTACACATTGGGTGTGAGCCAAAGCTCCTCAAGGCTCCTATTTGCAAAAGCAACTCTGTGCACACAGGGAGCTGCCCCATTTTCCTTTGAGTAGGGATGGGAGAGAAATTCAATTCAGTTTACATACAAAGGCAAATCTGCCTGATTCACACGTTCCGGGGGGGGGAGGGGATATGCAGGTTGACACAGAGCCATCCGGCAAATTTTGTGCTCCCCTGAATGTTGCAATGCAGATCTGCAGCCAACTTTTTGCTGGCATCCATCTGTCTCGGGAGACAATGGAAGAGTGTGCCTTTGGGGTTGAAGTCAAACTGTTGGAGAGTTGCAGCGCCTGCTGTGGCTGTAGAGACTGAGATGGGAGAGACATGTTTTGTTGCAGCTGGGGCAGATGAAGGAGTCCGGTTGTGCTGTTTCAGATGCACCAGGGCATTTCAGCTCTCTGTGCTCCTCCCAGCGGTCGTTCCTCCTCTGGTCACAGCTATGGATGTATGACTTGACTGCTTTTCTCCAGGCACTGCGGTCAAGGCACTGTGATTCTCACGTGGCTGGGTTGATGTTGTCAGCCTCTATGTCATGTTTGCAGACATCTTTGCAACGCAAGAGTTGGTCTGCCAATGGGCCTGGTGCAAATCCATATACTACCCTAAAACATGCTTTAAAATGCATATTCAGTGGTACCTTGGTTCTCAAACACCTTGCCTCCCGAATAAAATGGCTCCCAAATGCCACAAACCTGGAAGTAAGTGTTCCGGTATGCGAACGTTTTTCAGAAGCTGAACGTCCAACATGACTTCTGCTTGAGTGCAGGAAGCTCTTGCAGCTAATCGGAAGCTACACTTTGGTTTTCGAACGGTTTCGGGAGTCGAACAGAGTCCTGGAACAGATAATAATAATAATAATAATAATAATAATAATAATAATAATAATAATTTATTTATACCCTGCCCATCTGGCTGGGTTTCCCCAGCCACTCTGGGCGGCTTCCAACATAATATTAAAATACAATAGTCTATTAAACATTAAAAGTTTCCCTAAAGCTTGAGAACCAAGGTACCGCTGTAATAATGAAAGTAACATTAAAAAGGCATTATATTCGTGGAAGCTGCTTTGCAGAAACATGTACAGTGGTACCTCTGGTTGCAAACTGGATCCGTTCTGGAGGCCCGTTTGCAACATGAAAAGAGCACCCTTTCCGGTACTTCCGGGTCGCCGCGGGACATAACCCAAAAGAACGTAACATGAAGCGGACGTAACATGAGGTATGACTGCATGCAAAAAATTGCATGGGACATCCCGTTGTGCAAGTGCAAATCACTGCTGGCAGGACCTCTTAGCTGAATCTCACGCAATACAGTGATACTTCGGGTTAAGAACTTAATTCATTTCCGGATGTCCGTACTTAACCTGAAACTGTTCTTAACCTGAAGCACCACTTTAGCTAATGGGGCCTCCTGCTGCTGCCGTGCCGCCGGAGCACGATTTCTGTTCTCATCCTGAAGCAAAGTTCTTAACCCGAGGTACTATTTCTTGGTTAGCGGAGTCTGTAACCTGAAGCATATGTAGCCTGAAGCATATGTAACCCGAGGTACCACTGTATTACTAACTGTGCATCTATACATATAAGTTAGGGTAAGCACATTTTAACGCAAAACTGTGCCCCCCCTAGCTCTGTTGTGTTTCCTCTCTGTGTACAGTCATGCTCTTTTGTTTTTCTTTTCTAGTCCTATTTTCACGAGTGCCTTGGCCTCCGTCTTCAGCAAATGGGACCTGCCGGTTTTCACGCTGCCTTCAACCTGGCTCTGAGCATGTTCGTGGCTGCCACTGGCCCCCACAACCCCTTCTTCCCCTCGACGCTCATTCAACCCGTGGCCTCGGTGCCCAACATAACGTGGTGGGAGGCCGAAGCATCTTTGGTAAGGGCCATTTCAAATGCTCGCATCTCTCAACCAAGGGAATTCATACGGAGGGGAGGCAGGCCCTCTGAATGAGGAACAGGGGGTGGAAACAAACCACTTTCAGACAAAGGATTGCGGGGCCCGATTCCTGCATCTATTACCCTTTACATTCTGGTTGCTCCTATACTGGGCTGAGCACAATGGGATTCTGCACGAAGGGACAAGACAATTGCAAAACATCAAGCTGAGAACAAACCTTGAGTCATGGACACTGGACAATGAATCCAGTGAAAATTATTCTCTATTTTTTTTAAAAAAAAATAGTGGGTGGAACTATGTGATTAACAGGTAATAGACAGTCTTTTAAGAAAGCACCATAACTCAATAAATAATCAATGTATAACAACTGTACTGGAGGTAAAAATTTGACCCAAACACATTTCGACTTTGATGCCTTCCTCGTCAGCCCTAGTTGGGTGCATGTATATAAATAAGCATCAAATATCAAATACAGTTTTTAAATTGTTGATTACACGACTCGAGGTTTCATCCTGGCTTGTGGTTTCACAGTGCTTCTATACTGAGGCCCAAGTACGTAAAAGATGCCTCCCCAATATCAACCGTCTCAGGCCCTATAGCTCTGAGGGTGGTGATATTATGGTGGGTTGCCTAAATGGTGCTACTTAGTAGCGGTCCTGTGCTTCTGCAATCTCTGGTGGTGTCCATCTGCTCCCCCCTTGCTCTTAATATTTCAGTAGCTTTTTTACATGTTCCAGTTCACCCACCCATGTGGTGGCTGAAACATAGGGATTTGAGGAGCAAACTTGGAATTTTAGCAGTGAGGATGCTTGGTTTGCCTGAGGTGGTCACTGCACTCTGCCTAATGACATTCTTATTCTTATTCTAATTCTAATTCTAATTATTATTATTATTATTTTATATATCACCCGAAGAACACAGGGTGGTTTACAACATGTTGTTGTTGTTTAGTCGTTTAGTCGTGTCCGACTCTTTGTGACCCCATGGACCAGAACACTCCAGGCACTCCTGTCTTCCACTGCCTCCCGCAGTTTGGTCAAACTCATGCTGGTAGCTTCGAGAACACTATCCAACCATCTCATCCCCTGTTGTCCCCTTCTCCTTGTGCCCTCCAACTTTCTCAACATCAGGGTTTTTTCCAGGGAGTCTTCTCTTCTCTTTTTTTTTAAATATGATTTTTATTAACAAACCAATCAAATCACATTAGTTCCAAATTACACAGCCAAATTTTTGTTGGGGGTACCCATGCTTCGAGCTCAGAAAGGGATCCAAACATCTCTCTTGCTGCTGCTTTAATGATCACAGTTCTGTCCAGATAGTATTCACAGTTCTGTTCAATCTTCTCTTTATTATTTTCCTCATCTTCTTGTTGTTGTCATATATTCCTTTCTTTGTGATCTCTGATAGTCTCCACAAGCTGGTTGAAAACAAACGTTGTTATGTCCTGTGTGGATTTTATTCCTCCAAGAGCCATATTCAAACAGACAGACCCATTTCCGCACTTCCGTACAAAACATTCTTAAAGTCTTCCCGTTAATTCTCGCAGGTCTGTCAGTCTCTCCTCAATTTTCTCAGGGGGTACTGCCAGGTCAAACTCACAGTCCAATATAATAACAAACCATGGTCTCCTCCCCCTCGATCATAAATCCTGTAGCCAGACCTGCCCTAACAGTCTCTTTTTATAAACTGCGTCACAAAGGCCTTTCATTCCTTTCCAGATATTCCACAAGCCATGCCTTTGATTAGTGATTTATTTCCACACAGTTCTTAATCATCCTGCTTGTTAATCAGTAATTGCAACGATTCTTCTTGGGGGGAGGATTGTTAGGTACTTACATAAGATAAAAAAGAAAAGTCCCCCCCCTTTCAGTCCCGTTCCACATACCGACCCTTTGATGTATCTTCTTCTTAATATGTTGTTGAATCCAGCCCGTCGCTCCACTTCACAGAGGTCACTTTAGTTAGCAGTCTTAACTCCCGATCTTCACTCGAAATATGTGCATTTGCTTCTCTCTAATTGTTTATTTTGAGCTCCTGCAACTAGGTCGCACGATCAGAGACAGCATCAGGGAGAGCTGTCCCACACAAGGGCTGTGCGCCTAGTGCCCTCACCCCCTTCTTTCGAATCCGGGGGTGATTTATGGCAACCACAGGCGAGGCAGTGTTCCCCATTCCCTTGGGGTAACAAGGGAGTCTTCTCTTCTCATGAGGTGGCCAAAGTATTGGAGCCTCAGCTTCACGATCTGTCCTTCCAGTGAGCACTCAGGGCTGATTTCCTTCAGAATGGATTGGTTTGATCTTCTTGCAGTCCATGGGACTCTCAAGAGTCTCCTCCAGCACCATAATTCAAAGGCCTCAATTCTTTGGCGATCAGCCTTCTATATGGTCCAGCTCTCACTTCCATACATCACTGCTGGGAAAATCATAGCTTTAACTATACGAATCTTTGTCGGCAAGGTGATGTCTCTGCTTTTTAAGATGCTGTCTAGGTTTGTCATCACTTTCCTCCCAAGAAGCAGGCGTCTTTTAATTTCGTGGCTGCTGTTACCATCTGCAGTGATCATGGAGCCCAAGAAAGTAAAATCTCTCACTGCCTCCATTTCTTCCCCTTCTATTTGCGGTTTACAACATAAAAACACCAAATACATCCCAGGCAGATCCCCTCCCCACTCCTCAATTTGTGGGTGCTGTATATGAGCAGTCGTCTGTGGCCCATGCCCAACACCAGATTTGCCTCGGTAAGCCTCAAACAGTGCCAGTTTACCAAATAGGCAGAGTAGGCACCGACCTCTGGCCCCCACACCTTTTAGGGGCCCTGCGACAACAGATCAAAATATTATTGGTGTGATATTGAAGGGAAATTACAATCTAGCCTTCTTCATTCAATGTGAGAGGGGGCCCTGATATTTCGACTGACTAGGGGCCTCCCACAGGGTTTAATCTGGCACGGGTCACGAAAGCCCACTGGAAATAGCAGCAGCAAACCTTGCGCTGATTTTAAGCAGTTTCCTTTGCCCCCTAACCCACAAAGCAGCTGTTTGTGGGTTTGGTTTACGTGACAACCCCAGAGCCATAGAAGAACACCCAGCTGGTAAAGTTGTGCATAAGATTTTATTGTGGCAATCGACTTTTATATGCGCCGAGAACTAACTCCCCTAACTGCCTAATTGGGTCCAATCGACACGTTATGGCATCCAAGTGATCTTTCCAACTTCCAAACACCCTGGATCTCGGAGACTTTGGTCTCTCGTTGGCACGAGGGCAAACAAGAAGAAGAAGAAGAGAAGAGTTTGGATTTGATATCCCGCCTTTCACTCCCTTCAGGAGTCTCAAAGCGGCTAACATTCTCCTTTCCCTTCCTCCCACAACAAACACTCTGTGAGGTGAGTGGGGCTGAGAGACTTCAAAGAAGTGTGACTGGTCCAAGGTCACCCAGCAGCTGCATGTGGAGGAGCGGAGACGCGAACCCGGTTCACCAGATTATGAGTCTACCGCTCTTAACCACTACACCACACTGGCTCAAACAAACAAACAAACAAACAAACGTGATCAGGTGGGAAAGGAGCAGCGCTATGCTTCCTGTGAACAGATCGAAGCTCAGCAATCGACCTAGTCTTAGCTATAACCACTTTAGCTTCAGTTGGCCACCCGTTGAATAATTATGCGAAGAGACCTTCAAAGTGTGGAGCTGCCAAGATAATAATAATAATAATAATAATAATAATAATAATAATAATAATAAATTTTATTATACCCCGCCTCCCAGCCCTCAGGGCGGCTAACACCAGTAAAATTACAGTTGAATCATAATAGGGGAGAAAACACAATTTAAAATACAGGTTAAAATGCAATTTAAAATGCAGCCTCATTTTAAAAGTAGCCCATAGATCAAAACCATAAGGGGAGGGAAAACATAAGAATCAGACTGAGTCCAAACCAAAGGCCAGGCGGAACAGCTCTGTCTTGCAGGCCCTGCAGAAAAATGTCAAGTCCGCAGGGCCCTAGTCTATTGTGACAGAGCGTTCACCAAGTCAGGGCCAGTACTGAAAAGGCCCTGGCCCTAGTTGAGACCAATCTAACGACCTTGCGACCTGGGACCTCCAAAATGTTGTCATTTGTGGACCTTAAGGCAGTGTTTCCCAACCTTTTTTGGGTAAAGGCACACTTGTTTCATGAAAAAAATCTCGAGGCACACCACCATTAGAAAATGTTAAAAAATTTAACTCTGTGCCTATATTGACTATATAAAAAGTACAGTGGTGCCTCGCAAGACGAAATTAATTCGTTCCGCAAGTCTCTTCGTCTTGCGAGTTTTTCGTCTTGCGATGCACGGTTTCCCATAGGAATGCATTGAAAATCAATTAATGCGTTCCTAGGGAAACCGCCTTCAGACCAGGTCCGGGGACAGTCTGTCCCCCGACCTCTTCTGAAGGCTGGGGGGGGGGACAAGGGCTTTTCTTCCCACTGCCAGCCTTCAGAAGGCTGTTCTGAAGGCTGGCGGTGGGAAGAAAAGCCCTTCTTCCCACCTCCCGCCCCGCAAGCTCCGGGGACAGGAGGGCTTTGCTGCCCGCCAGCATTTTAAAAGCCCCTGCTGTCCCGGGGCGATTTTAAAATGCTGGCGGGCGGGAGCGAAGTCTCCGCTGCCCCGAGGAGATTTTAAAATGCTGGGGGTCGGCAGCGAACGCTTCGCTCCCGCCCGCCAGCATTTTAAGATCGCCCGGGGCAGCGGAGAAGTCTCCGCTGTCCCGGGAAGGCAGGCGGGGGGAGCAAAGACTTTTGCCCCCGCCTGCCTTCAGAAGAGGTCCAGGACCTCGTTCCGATGCCCGGCGGCGGGGTGCGAGGTTCCCGCCCCACCGCCCGGCATCGGGGCATCGTTCCGATGCCGGGCGGCGGGGGAGAGGTTCCCGCCCCACCGCCGCATCGGGGCATCGATGTACAGTTGTTATGCCCGGCGGCGGGGTGCGGAGCAGCGTTCCGAAGCGGGGCGGCTGGGGCAGGTGTTCCGCCCCCGCCCCGCTTCGGAGCACCGGGAGAAGCGATCTCCCCGCAGCCCCTTGCTTCAAAAGAGGTCCGGGGGCAGCGGGGAAGAAGCGCTGCGCTTCCCGCTGCCCCCGGACCTCTTTTGAAGCAAGGGGCGGTGGGGAGAAGCGATCTCGGTGCCGCGGCGCGCAGGCGCACTGCTCGCTCCTCTTTCCGCGCAGGCGCCTTCTCTCGCTCTTTCGCCTCCTTTTCTTTCTCTCTCGATGGTCCGCCTACAAAGGAGCGAGGGAGGCGCCCGCCATGTTTGGATTTGCATCCAGCAGGAGATGCCGCCGCCGCCCCGCCTCTCCCGCCTCCCTCCCACGGCACACCCAGGCAAGGTCTCACGGCACACTAGTGTGCCGCGGAACACCGGTTGGGAAACACTGCCTTAAGGTCCTCCATGGGACATACTAGGAGAGGCAGTCCTGTAGGTACGTAGATGTGGGGAGGGGGATTGAATTTATGTATCAAGGTAGCCTGAGGTCCACATTCCCTTCCAGATTGTCCATGGCAGGTCAGAAGCAACTCACATGCGCACTACAACATACTCATAAGCCAACTTCTCTTGGCAGCCAGGAACATCATAGCCAGACACTGGAGGGACCCGTCAGGAGTAAACATGGACCACTGGTACCAAACCTTATGGGAAACAGCCCTACTAGAAAATAAACCAGCAAACTGAAACTAGCATGGGGACAAATAAAAGAGGACATCTTCACCCGGTGTGGCTCCCCTTTGTTACATACGCAGCCCAACAAGACGACAACAGGAACCCGACAGCATATGAATCAATATGACTAAATTGACCCAACAATTCTCACACACGCAAACAAAACTCACTGCTATAGTCAGCTATAGGCAACCAACTGTGCCCTGTGTCCCAATTCTCTCTCCGCCAACAAAACTAATAAATGAATAGAAATAGGACCGACCCATGTGATGCTGACACAAAAACCTTATGTAGGGGATGCGGGTGGTGCTGTGGTCTAAACCACAGAGCCTAGGGCTTGCCTATCAGAAGGTCGGCAGATCGAATCCCCGCGATGGGGTGAGCTCCCATTGTTTGGTCCCTGCTCCTGCCCACCTAGCAGTTCGAAAGCACAAAGTGCAAGTAGATAAATAGGTACCGCTCCGGTGGGAAGGTAAACGGCGTTTCCATGCACTGCTCTGGTTCGCCAGAAGCGGCTTAGACATGCTGGCCACATGACCTGGAAGCTGTCTGCGGACAAACGCTGGCTCCCTCGGCCTATAGAGCGAGATGAGCACGCAACCCCAGAGTCGTCCACAACTGGACCTAATGGTCAGGGGTACCTTTACCTTTTTACACTTTGTAGAAGAACAAAAGTTTTCTGCCCTCCTTCTCTTCTCCTCCAACTTTAAATGGTCTATAGCATTAGCATCTCACATTGAATATGAATGATCTGTAGAAAACTCTATGAACTGAAAGCAGAGACGCCGTATGTGCTTTTGTAACCAAGAAAATATTTAATAGAAACAATTTTAAAAAAACAAATAAGTGAATTACTCGCACGGCATCCATGAAGTTAAGAGAATCAAATTTCTCCCCCACTCATAGCATGGAGAAGAGTTTTCTTTTTTTTTTTCCAATATTTTTTATTATTTTTTTACACAGTCATTACAATACATTAATCAACATATAACCCTTTTTGATCTGCCGACCTTGCGACTTCCCTTCAGCTGGTATCCCTTGTCAAGGAGAAGAGTTTTCTCCACCAAAAATTACGTTGGGGAGGGAAGGAGAATGTCTTTTCTTTCATGTTTTTTCTTCAAATGCTCTTCTGGATTTTAACCCCGATTGTCCTAATGGTGTTCTTCATACCCTCATCACTCCCCATCGTTGTCTCTTCTAACCTGAGAGTTAGATTCAAGATCATATTGATTCAGGGCCACACACCCGGCCCCTCAATCACTCGCTCAGTTAGCTGTAATGAAATATTTGGGATATGCACAGAATTGTACGTTCAGGAGCTGCGTTCCTGAAATGACTCTGTTGACGTGAGCAGCTCGGTGTCCCACAAACTCAGTGGAAAACTACAGCTTGGGGCCTCCGTTGGGCAAATGGGTTTTTTGGCATTGAGACCAGTCACCTCCAGCTTCCATGGAGGGGAGACGTATTATGTGAGATTAACAGGTTATTAGAAATATTTTTTTCTTATCTCCGCAAGAGACTTCAGAAAGCGTGTGCCAGCAGCGTCATTTAGTGGAACGCTCCCCTGTGACTTAGCCAAAGCAGTAATGAGTTTTCTGCTGTCAAGCTGAAGCAGACTCATGCGTCGGGCATTTAATTTCATTTAAAAGGGGCCTTTGTTTCGGCGGCCGGCTCATCACAGTTCAGATTCATAACATTCACTGCCTGACATTAGCTGCTTGTTTGAAAGGAAGGAAGGGCGCATACCAGCTCAGGGGTCGAGAGTTCAGCTCACAAAAGACCAGTTTATATGTCCCTGGAACAGAAGCAAACTTCATTCAACTGGAGGGGGAGCAGTAATCCCGTTAGCAGATAGAGTCATGTCTTAAGATGGGAGCTCCCTGTTGATGGCTAGCTTTCCACTCTGTGCAGGTGGCTGAGATGCCCAATTCTCCTTTCAGGAGAAGGAGGAATTTAATGAATGGAATGTCCTTGCAGAATCCTCACCACAGAGATGGGGACCCTGCAGCCCTCCAGACCAGGGCCGGCCCACCAGTTAGGCAAGGTGACACAGCCACCTCAGGCGGCAGGATCCACCAGGGTGGCAGATCACTTCTTTCCCTTTGTTCCTGATACTGTTATGTATTGGGTTTAACACATCTTATGTTACAAGGCGTGTTCTAACCAATCGTATAAGCGTTGGTAGTCAAACGTTCCAATGGCAAGTAAGCGCATGCATTTTCAACCATCAACGGTCAGTTCATGCACGGTTTATTATTGCGTTGTCCAGTCAGTTCAGCTCTTGTTTTCCTATGAGTGAGCTGTTGTCACTGACATATGTTGAATAAACTTAGCTGAGGAACTTACACTGCCTTGGGCTTCTGACTTTTCCCGAACATTTAACATTTTGTGATCTGCCCCAAGTGCCAAAACGTCTTGGACAGCCCTGCTCCAGATGTTGCTGGACACCAACTCCCATCCCCCAGGGGTGAAAGGGGCTGAAGATCAGCAGCATCTGGAAGTCACAGTGTCCGTCACCCAGGAGGGCTGACAGGGGAGGCCAGTATTTCTGGGTTCCTCAGGTAGCAAGGCAGCATAGATGGTGCCTTGAGCAACAGTGGCCGACTCTGGGGTTGTGGCTCATCTCGCTTTATTGGCCGAGGGAGCCGGTGTACAGCTTCCGGGTCACATGGCCAGCATGACTAAGCTGCTTCTGGTAAACCAGAGCAGCACACGGAAATGCGGGAAGGTAAACGGTGTTTCCATGTACTGCTCTGGTTTGCCAAAAGCGGCTTAGTCATGCTGGCCACGTGACCCGGAAGCTGTACGCTGGCTCCCTTGGCCAGTAAAGCGAGATGAGCACAGCAACCCCAGAGTCGGCCACGACTGGACCTAATGGTCAGGGGTCCCTTTACCTTTACCTTTATGGTGGGAGACTGGATTCTGGGCAATTGGTGGTCCTTATTAATATGGGGGCATTTGTATGGAAGACCATTATCATACAACCTTGAAACCTGATATATCTTTTCCCAATACCTGTTCCACAGATTTTGCAGTCCGTCCCAGTGGGAGTTGGGCAGGTGTATGGCTGCGATAACCCTTGGACTGGAGGCATTATCATGGTGGCTCTGTTCATTTCCTCCCCACTCATCTTCATCCATGCCGTGATTGGCTCAGCACTGGGGGTGCCTGCAGGTATGAGAATGCCCTAGGCAGCCGGAACTGGCTTAAACCATTATCCTAAGTACTCCATCCTATAGATATCCTGCCAAACTGGGTTACAACTGTTAGTATCTGGTTAGCTTGCCAGATAAAACCAACGAACCATGCTTGGGGTCTAAAGAGGGAAGAAGAAGCGTTGGATTTGATATCCCGCCTTTCACTCCCCTTCAGGAGTCTCAAAGCGGCTGACAATCTCCTTTCCCTTCCTCCCCACAACAAACACTCTGTGAGGTGAGTGGGGCTGAGAGACTTCAGAGAAGTGTGACTAGCTCAAGGTCACCAGCAGTGGCATGTGGAAGAGCGGGGAATCGAACCCAGTTCACCAGATTATGAGTCTACTGCTCTTAACCACTACACCACACTTGCCTCTAGGTGAAATGAAGGGGGGTGGCCACAGATACACTTGCATGTCAATTCCATCTTGAGATCCTAGGGTAGAGATTGTGTGGACCTAATCAAATAATAATAATAATAATAATAATAATAATAATAATAATATAATAACAATAAATTTATTATTTATACCCCAGCCACTCTGGGTGGCTTCCAACAGAACATTAAAATACAATAACCTATTAAACATTAAAAGCTTCCCTAAACAGGGCTGCCTTCAGATGTCTTCTAAAAGTCTGGTAGTTGTTGTTCTCTTTGACATCTGCTGGGAGGGCGTTCCACAGGGCGGGTGCCACTACCAAGAAGGCCCTCTGCCTGGTTCCCTGTAACTTGGCTTCTCGCAGCGAGGGAACCACCAGAAGGCTCTCGGCGCTGGACCTCAGTGTCCGGGCTGAACAGTGGGATGGAGACACTCCTTCAGGTATACTGGACCAAGGCCATTTAGGGCGTTAAAGGTCAGCACCAACACTTTGAATTGTGCTCAGAAACGTACTGAGAGCCAGTGTAGGTCTTTCAAGACCAGTGTTATGTGGTCTTGGCAGCTGCTCCCAGTCACCAGTCTAGCTGCTGCATTCTGGATTAGTTGTAGTTTCCGGGTCACCTTCAAAGGTAGCCCCATGTAGAGCGCATAGCAAGTGGTCCAAGAGAGAGTGTAGGTCTTTCAAGACTGGTGTTATATGGTCTCGGCAGCTGCTCCTATTATTCCTAGGTATCAAGGCTGGGGAACACTTGGCCCTCCAGATGTGGCAGGACACCATCTCCCATCAGATGGGCCAAATTTTAGTTCAGCAACATCTGGAGGGCCAAAGGCGCCTCGCCCTGCCTTCAGCCCAGGAGTGACGTGTCTTCTTCTCACCTGTCTTCTTTGCAGCCCTGAGCCTAGCCACACCTTTCAACAATATTTACGCCGGCTTGTGGAATTACAACAGTTGCCTGTCCTGCATCGCAATCGGGGGCATGTTCTACGCCCTCACCTGGCAGACCTTCCTTCTTGCACTTGCTTGTGGTAGGTGCCCAGTTTCATCCCTATTGTGCTCGCACAACCCATAGGAAACTGTCAGAGGATTTGTCCCTGTTGCCAAGTATTGCCTCCTCTGGTTGGTAGCATCTCTCCAGAGTCTCAAGCACAGAGAGCTTATTTCCCATGACTTCCTCCCTGAAGATGCCAGGGATTGAACTCGGGGGATTTCTCTTGGGTTTTAAAAAATATACATTGACTTAGTTTACAGCAGAATTTAAAGCTTGGAAGCTGGGTCTAGCCATTTCCTCTGCCACCCATTCTGTCTCATTCTCACATCATTAGCATTACTTAAGTTTTAAAAAAGGAAAATAGAGGGGTCCCGGACGTGGGTGGCACTGTGGGAAAAACCTCAGTGCCTAGGACTTGCCGATCGTCAGGTCGGCGGTTCAAATCCCCGCAGCGGGGTGAGCTCCCGTTGCTCGGTCCCAGCGCCTGCCAACCTAGCAGTTCGAAAGCACATCAAAGTGCAAGTAGATAAATAGGGACCGCTTACTAGCGGGAAGGTAAACGGCGTTTCCGTGCGCTGCACTGGCTCGCCAGATGCAGCTTGTCACACTGGCCACGTGACCCGGAAGTGTCTTTGGACAGCGCTGGCCCCCGGCCTCCTAAGCGAGATGGGCGCGCAACCCCAGAGTTGGACACGACTGGCCCGTATGGGCAGGGGTACCTTTACCTTTACCTTTATTAGAATAGAAAAATAAGTTGTATAGTGAGTTCCACCACCACCCAGTGGAAATAAAGACACATGACACAATTATTAAGGTTAATGGGCTAAATAAGGCCACAACTTTATTGTTTACAGGTGATGAGCGGTATTGGCTTAGGCACTGGTCCTAACCGACTATATCTGACACCAGCCTGTCTGCTGGAAGTCCAGGAAGGGTTAACCACCAGTAGGAGAGTCCTGCTGATGCACATCAACTAGGAACTCCCCTGGGGTCACGCTTGGGGGGTGTGCCTTAGGCCCTCACCTCCATAGGCTTCGGACAGGGCCACGCCCCCCGGAATCCTTTATCGGACTACCCTTCAATATGTGGGGCAGGTGATGACGCTACCTCCCCTCTTCCATCTACAGAACAATACCAATACCTAACCGCCAATACCAAGAAAGTTGTGGTGCTTTGCTACGAGGTAGGCAAAACCAAGTGGCTGGTGCCAATTTGCCAAGTGGGAAAATTCCTACCAGGCCCTCAACGGTGACCAACCAAGGTCCATAGCAAGGTCAAGGAATGAAAACTTTACAAGGCGGGCGGGTGGGAAAAACAGAAACAGCTGGCAGGCAGCAAGAGGGAGATCCCCAGCCGCGTCCTGGTTTAAATAGGGCAGGCCACGCCCCCCAAGCTAGCCGATTGGCTGGCCAGGAGGTGACGTGGCAGGGAATCTCTCCAATCATGTGGGGGCTGGGGCCTTGAAGCCCGCAACTCCACCTCCTATATAGTTTATACAGAACCTTGAAGAGTATGAAATAAATGAAATATGCACTCTCTGCGAAACCAAATAAACAGAAATCTTACAAATCTCTGAAAGTCACAAAATATGCACTCTTGATGGATTCTCTTGAAAACATAGAACCAAATAAACATAGTCTGTTTTCAAGAGTGCATATTTTGTGACTTTCAGAGATTTGTAAGATTTCTGTTTATTTGGTTTTCGCAGAGAGTGCATATTTCATTTATTTCATACTCTTCAAGGTTCTGTATAAACTATATAGGAGGTGGAGTTGCGGGCTTCAAGGCCCCAGCCCCACATGATTGGAGAGATTCCTGCCACGTCACCTCCTGGCCAGCCAATCGGCTAGCTTGGGGGCGTGGCCTGCCCTATTTAAACCAGGAGCGGCTGGGGATCTCCCTCTTTGCTGCCTGCCAGCTGTTTCTGTTTTTCCCACCCGCCCGCCTTGTAAAGTTTTCATTCCTTGACCTTGCTATGGACCTTGGTTGGTCACCGTTGAGGGGCCTGGTAGGAATTTTCCACTTGGCAAATTGGCACCAGCCACTTGGTTTTTGCCTACCTCGTAGCAAAGCACCACAACTTTCTTGGTATTGGCGGTTAGGTATTGGTATTGTTCTGTAGATGGAAGAGGGGAGGTAGCGTCATCACCTGCCCCACATATTGAAGGGTAGTCCGATAAAGGATTCCGGGGGGCGTGGCCCTGTCCGAAGCCTTATGGAGGTGAGGGCCTAAGGCACACCCCCAAGCGGTGACCCCAGGGGAGTTCCTAGTTGATGTGCATCAGCAGGACTCTCCCTACTGGTGGTTAACCCTTCCTGGACTTCCAGCAGACAGGCTGGTGTCAGATATAGTCGGTTTAGGACCAGTGCCTAAGCCAATACCGCTCATCACCTGTAAACAATAAAGTTGTGGCCTTATTTAGCCCATTAACCTTAATAATTGTGTCATGTGTCTTTATTTCCACTGGGTGGGGGTGGTGGGAACTCACTATACAACTTATTTTTCTATTCTAATAAAGGTAAAGGTAAAGGTACCCCTGCCCATACGGGCCAGTCGTGTCCAACTCTGGGGTTGCGCGCCCATCTCGCTTAGGAGGCCGGGGGCCAGCGCTGTCCAAAGACACTTCCGGGTCACGTGGCCAGTGTGACAAGCTGCATCTGGCGAGCCAGTGCAGCGCACGGAAACGCCGTTTACCTTCCCGCTAGTAAGCGGTCCCTATTTATCTACTTGCACTTTGATGTGCTTTCGAACTGCTAGGTTGGCAGGCGCTGGGACCGAGCAACGGGAGCTCACCCCGCTGCGGGGATTTGAACCGCCGACCTGACGATCGGCAAGTCCTAGGCACTGAGGTTTTTCCCACAGTGCCACCCACGTCCGGGACCCCTCTATTTTCCTTTTTTAAAACTTAAGTAATGCTAATGATGTGAGAATGAGACAGAATGGGTGGCAGAGGAAATGGCTAGACCCAGCTTCCAAGCTTTAAATTCTGCTGTAAACTAAGTCAATGTATATTTTTTAAAACCCAAGAGAAATCCCCCGAGTTCAATCCCTGGCATCTTCAGGGAGGAAGTCATGGGAAATAAGCTCTCTGTGCTTGAGACTCTGGAGAGATGCTACCAACCAGAGGAGGCAATACTTGGCAACAGGGACAAATCCTCTGACAGTTTCCTATGGGTTGTGCGAGCACAATAGGGATGAAACTGGGCACCTACCACAAGCAAGTGCAAGAAGGAAGGTCTGCCAGGTGAGGGCGTAGAACATGCCCCCGATTGCGATGCAGGACAGGCAACTGTTGTAATTCCACAAGCCGGCGTAAATATTGTTGAAAGGTGTGGCTAGGCTCAGGGCTGCAAAGAAGACAGGTGAGAAGAAGACACGTCACTCCTGGGCTGAAGGCAGGGCGAGGCGCCTTTGGCCCTCCAGATGTTGCTGAACTAAAATTTGGCCCATCTGATGGGAGATGGTGTCCTGCCACATCTGGAGGGCCAAGTGTTCCCCAGCCTTGATACCTAGGAAATAATAGGAGCAGCTGCCGAGACCATATAACACCAGTCTTGAAAGACCTACACTCTCTCTTGGACCACTTGCTATGCGCTCTACATGGGGCTACCTTTGAAGGTGACCCGGAAACTACAACTAATCCAGAATGCAGCAGCTAGACTGGTGACTGGGAGCAGCTGCCAAGACCACATAACACTGGTCTTGAAAGACCTACACTGGCTCTCAGTACGTTTCTGAGCACAATTCAAAGTGTTGGTGCTGACCTTTAACGCCCTAAATGGCCTTGGTCCAGTATACCTGAAGGAGTGTCTCCATCCCCACTGTTCAGCCCGGACACTGAGGTCCAGCGCCGAGAGCCTTCTGGTGGTTCCCTCGCTGCGAGAAGCCAAGTTACAGGGAACCAGGCAGAGGGCCTTCTTGGTAGTGGCACCCGCCCTGTGGAACGCCCTCCCAGCAGATGTCAAAGAGAACAACAACTACCAGACTTTTAGAAGACATCTGAAGGCAGCCCTGTTTAGGGAAGCTTTTAATGTTTAATAGGTTATTGTATTTTAATGTTCTGTTGGAAGCCACCCAGAGTGGCTGGGGTATAAATAATAAATTTATTGTTATTATTATTATTATTATTATTATTATTATTATTATTATTATTTGATTAGGTCCACACAATCTCTACCCTAGGATCTCAAGATGGAATTTGACATGCAAGTGTATCTGTGGCCACCCCCCTTCATTTCACCTAGAGGCAAGTGTGGTGTAGTGGTTAAGAGCAGTAGACTCATAATCTGGTGAACTGGGTTCGATTCCCCGCTCTTCCACATGCCACTGCTGGGTGACCTTGAGCTAGTCACACTTCTCTGAAGTCTCTCAGCCCCACTCACCTCACAGAGTGTTTGTTGTGGGGGAGGAAGGGAAAGGAGATTGTCAGCCGCTTTGAGACTCCTGAAGGGGAGTGAAAGGCGGGATATCAAATCCAACGCTTCTTCTTCCCTCTTTAGACCCCAAGCATGGTTCGTTGGTTTTATCTGGCAAGCTAACCAGATACTAACAGTTGTAACCCCAGTTTGGCAGGATATCTATAGGATGGAGTACTTAGGATAATGGTTTAAGCCAGTTCCGGCTGCCTAGGGCATTCTCATACCTGCAGGCACCCCCAGTGCTGAGCCAATCACGGCATGGATGAAGATGAGTGGGGAGGAAATGAACAGAGCCACCATGATAATGCCTCCAGTCCAAGGGTTATCGCAGCCATACACCTGCCCAACTCCCACTGGGACGGACTGCAAAATCTGTGGAACAGGTATTGGGAAAAGATATATCAGGTTTCAAGGTTGTATGATAATGGTCTTCCATACAAATGCCCCCATATTAATAAGGACCACCAATTGCCCAGAATCCAGTCTCCCACCATAAAGGTAAAGGTAAAGGGACCCCTGACCATTAGGTCCAGTCGTGGCCGACTCTGGGGTTGCTGTGCTCATCTCGCTTTACTGGCCAAGGGAGCCAGCGTACAGCTTCCGGGTCACGTGGCCAGCATGACTAAGCCGCTTTTGGCAAACCAGAGCAGTACATGGAAACACCGTTTACCTTCCCGCATTTCCGTGTGCTGCTCTGGTTTACCAGAAGCAGCTTAGTCATGCTGGCCATGTGACCCGGAAGCTGTACACCGGCTCCCTCGGCCAATAAAGCGAGATGAGCGCCACAACCCCAGAGTCGGCCACTGTTGCTCAAGGCACCATCTATGCTGCCTTGCTACCTGAGGAACCCAGAAATACTGGCCTCCCCGTGTCAGCCCTCCTGGGTGACGGACACTGTGACTTCCAGATGCTGCTGATCTTCAGCCCCTTTCACCCCTGGGGTTGATGGGAGTTGGTGTCCAGCAACATCTGGAGCAGGGCTGTCCCAAGACGTTTTGGCACTTGGGGCAGATCACAAAATGTTAAATGTTCGGGAAAAGTCAGAAGCCCAAGGCAGTGTAAGTTCCTCAGCTAAGTTTATTCAACATATGTCAGTGACAACAGCTCACTCATAGGAAAACAAGAGCTGAACTGACTGGACAACGCAATAATAAACCGTGCATGAACTGACCGTTGATGGTTGAAAATGCATGCGCTTACTTGCCATTGGAACGTTTGACTACCAACGCTTATACGATTGGTTAGAACACGCCTTGTAACATAAGATGTGTTAAACCCAATACATAACAGTATCAGGAACAAAGGGGAAAGAAGTGATCTGCCACCCTGGTGGATCCTGCCGCCTGAGGTGGCTGTGTCACCTTGCCTAACTGGTGGGCCGGCCCTGGTCTGGAGGGCTGCAGGGTCCCCATCTCTGTGGTGAGGATTCTGCAAGGACATTCCATTCATTAAATTCCTCCTTCTCCTGAAAGGAGAATTGGGCATCTCAGCCACCTGCACAGAGTGGAAAGCTAGCCATCAACAGGGAGCTCCCATCTTAAGACATGACTCTATCTGCTAACGGGAGGTTACTGCTCCCCCTCCAGTTGAATGAAGTTTGCTTCTGTTCCAGGGACATATAAACTGGTCTTTTGTGAGCTGAACTCTCGACCCCTGAGCTGGTATGCGCCCTTCCTTCCTTTCAAACAAGCAGCTAATGTCAGGCAGTGAATGTTATGAATCTGAACTGTGATGAGCCGGCCGCCGAAACAAAGGCCCCCTTTTAAATGAAATTAAATGCCCGACGCATGAGTCTGCTTCAGCTTGACAGCAGAAAACTCATTACTGCTTTGGCTAAGTCACAGGGGAGCGTTCCACTAAATGACGCTGCTGGCACACGCTTTCTGAAGTCTCTTGCGGAGATAAGAATAAAAAATATTTCTAATAACCTGTTAATCTCACATAATACGTCTCCCCTCCATGGAAGCTGGAGGTGACTGGTCTCAATGCCAAAAAACCCATTTGCCCAACGGAGGCCCCAAGCTGTAGTTTTCCACTGAGTTTGTGGGACACCGAGCTGCTCACGTCAACAGAGTCATTTCAGGAACGCAGCTCCTGAACGTACAATTCTGTGCATATCCCAAATATTTCATTACAGCTAACTGAGCGAGTGATTGAGGGGCCGGGTGTGTGGCCCTGAATCAATATGATCTTGAATCTAACTCTCAGGTTAGAAGAGACAACGATGGGGAGTGATGAGGGTATGAAGAACACCATTAGGACAATCGGGGTTAAAATCCAGAAGAGCATTTGAAGAAAAAACATGAAAGAAAAGACATTCTCCTTCCCTCCCTCCAACGTAATTTTTGGTGGAGAAAACTCTTCTCCTTGACAAGGGATACCAGCTGAAGGGAAGTCGCAAGGTCGGCAGATCAAAAAGGGTTATATGTTGATTAATGTATTGTAATGACTGTGTAAAGAAAATAATAAAAAAATATTGGAAAAAAGAAAAAGAAAACTCTTCTCCATGCTATGAGTGGGGGAGAAATTTGATTCTCTTAACTTCATGGATGCCGTGCGAGTAATTCACTTATTTGTTTTTTTAAAATTGTTTCTATTAAATATTTTCTTGGTTACAAAAGCACATACGGCGTCTCTGCTTTCAGTTCATAGAGTTTTCTACAGATCATTCATATTCAATGTGAGATGCTAATGCTATAGACCATTTAAAGTTGGAGGAGAAGAGAAGGAGGGCAGAAAACTTTTGTTCTTCTACAAAGTGTAAAAAGGTAAAGGTACCCCTGACCATTAGGTCCAGTTGTGGACGACTCTGGGGTTGCGTGCTCATCTCGCTCTATAGGCCGAGGGAGCCAGCGTTTGTCCGCAGACAGCTTCCAGGTCATGTGGCCAGCATGTCTAAGCCGCTTCTGGCGAACCAGAGCAGTGCATGGAAACGCCGTTTACCTTCCCACCGGAGCGGTACCTATTTATCTACTTGCACTTTGTGCTTTCGAACTGCTAGGTGGGCAGGAGCAGGGACCAAACAATGGGAGCTCACCCCATCGCGGGGATTCGATCTGCCGACCTTCTGATAGGCAAGCCCTAGGCTCTGTGGTTTAGACCACAGCACCACCCGCATCCCCTACATAAGGTTTTTGTGTCAGCATCACATGGGTCGGTCCTATTTCTATTCATTTATTAGTTTTGTTGGCGGAGAGAGAGATTGGGACACAGGGCACAGTTGGTTGCCTATAGCTGACTATAGCAGTGAGTTTTGTTTGCGTGTGTGAGAATTGTTGGGTCAATTTAGTCATATTGATTCATATGCTGTCGGTGGGTTCCTGTTGTCGTCTTGTTGGGCTGCGTATGTAACAAAGGGGAGCCACACCGGGGTGAAGATGTCCTCTTTTATTTGTCCCCATGCTAGTTTCAGTTTGCTGGTTTATTTTTCTAGTAGGGCTGTTTCCCATAAGGTTTGGTACCAGTGGTCCATGTTTACTCCTGACGGGTCCCTCCAGTGTCTGGCTATGATGTTCCTGGCTGCCAAGAGAAGTTGGCTTATGAGTATGTTGTAGTGCGCATGTGAGTTGCTTCTGACCTGCCATGGACAATCTGGAAGGGAATGTGGACCTCAGGCTACCTTGATACATAAATTCAATCCCCCTCCCCACATCTACGTACCTACAGGACTGCCTCTCCTAGTATGTCCCATGGAGGACCTTAAGGCAGTGTTTCCCAACCGGTGTTCCGCGGCACACTAGTGTGCCGTGAGACCTTGCCTGGCGTGCCGTGGGAGGGAGGCGGGAGAGGCGGGGCGGCGGCGGCATCTCCTGCTGGATGCAAATCCAAACATGGCGGGCGCCTCCCTCGCTCCTTTGTAGGCGGACCATCGAGAGAGAAAGAAAAGGAGGCGAAAGAGCGAGAGAAGGCGCCTGCGCGGAAAGAGGAGCGAGCAGTGCGCCTGCGCGCCGCGGCACCCGAGATCGCTTCTCCCCACCGCCCCTTGCTTCAAAAGAGGTCCGGGGGCAGCGGGAAGCGCAGCGCTTCTTCCCCGCTGCCCCCGGACCTCTTTTGAAGCAAGGGGCTGCAGGGAGATCGCTTCTCCCGGTGCTCCGAAGCGGGGCGGGGGGGCGGGAACACCTGCCCCAGCCGCCCCGCTTCGGAACGCTGCTCCGCACCCCGCCGCCGGGCAATGTATAACAACTGTACATCGATGCCCCGATGCTGGGCGGTGGGGCGGGAACCTCTCCCCCCGTCGCCCGGCATCGGAACGATGCCCCGATGCCGGGCGGTGGGGCGGGAACCTCGCACCCCGCCGCCGGGCATCGGAACGAGGTCCTGGACCTCTTCTGAAGGCAGGCGGGGGCAAAAGTCTTTGCTCCCCCCGCCTGCCTTCCCGGGACAGCGGAGACTTCTCCGCTGCCCCGGGCGATCTTAAAATGCTGGCGGGCGGGAGCGAAGCGTTCGCTGCCGACCCCCAGCATTTTAAAATCTCCTCGGGGCAGCGGAGACTTCGCTCCCGCCCGCCAGCATTTTAAAATCGCCCCGGGACAGCAGGGGCTTTTAAAATGCTGGCGGTTGGCAGCAAAGCCCTCCTGTCCCCGGAGCTTGCGGGGCGGGAGGTGGGAAGAAGGGCTTTTCTTCCCATCGCCAGCCTTCAGAACAGCCTTCTGAAGGCTGGCAGTGGGAAGAAAAGCCCTTGTCCCCCCCCCCCAGCCTTCAGAAGAGGTCGGGGGACAGACTGTCCCCGGACCTGGTCTGAAGGCGGTTTCCCTAGGAACGCATTAATTGATTTTCAATGCATTCCTATGGGAAACTGTGCATCGCAAGACGAAAAACTCGCAAGACGAAGAGACTTGCGGAACGAATTAATTTCGTCTTGCGAGGCACCTCTGTACTTTTTATATAGTCAATATAGGCACAGAGTTAAATTTTTTAACATTTTCTAATGGTGGTGTGCCTCGAGATTTTTTTCATGAAACAAGTGTGCCTTTACCCAAAAAAGGTTGGGAAACACTGCCTTAAGGTCCACAAATGACAACATTTTGGAGGTCCCAGGTCGCAAGGTCGTTAGATTGGTCTCAACTAGGGCCAGGGCCTTTTCAGTACTGGCCCTGACTTGGTGGAACGCTCTGTCACAATAGACTAGGGCCCTGCGGGACTTGACATTTTTCTGCAGGGCCTGCAAGACAGAGCTGTTCCGCCTGGCCTTTGGTTTGGACTCAGTCTGATTCTTATGTTTTCCCTCCCCTTATGGTTTTGATCTATGGGCTACTTTTAAAATGAGGCTGCATTTTAAATTGCATTTTAACCTGTATTTTAAATTGTGTTTTCTCCCCTATTATGATTCAACTGTAATTTTACTGGTGTTAGCCGCCCTGAGGCTGGGGAGGGCGGGGTATAAATAAAATTTATTATTATTATTATTATTATTATTATTATTATTATTATTATTATCTTGGCAGCTCCACACTTTGAAGGTCTCTTCGCATAATTATTCAACGGGTGGCCAACTGAAGCTAAAGTGGTTATAGCTAAGACTAGGTCGATTGCTGAGCTTCGATCTGTTCACAGGAAGCATAGCGCTGCTCCTTTCCCACCTGATCACGTTTGTTTGTTTGTTTGTTTGTTTGAGCCAGTGTGGTGTAGTGGTTAAGAGCGGTAGTCTCATAATCTGGGGAACCGGGTTCGCGTCTCCGCTCCTCCACCTGCAGCTGCTGGGTGACCTTGGGCCAGTCACACTTCTTTGAAGTCTCTCAGCCCCACTCGCCTCACAGAGTGTTTGTTGTGGGAAAGGAAGGGAAAGGAGAATGTTAGCTGCTTTGAGACTCCTTAAAGGGAGTGAAAGGCGGGATATCAAATCCAAACTCCTCCTCTTCTTCTTCTTCTTGTTTGCCCTCGTGCCAACGAGAGACCAAAGTCTCCGAGATCCAGGGTGTTTGGAAGTTGGAAAGATCACTTGGATGCCATAACGTGTCGATTGGACCCAATTAGGCAGTTAGGGGAGTTAGTTCTCGGCGCATATAAAAGTCGATTGCCACAATAAAATCTTATGCACAACTTTACCAGCTGGGTGTTCTTCTATGGCTCTGGGGTTGTCACGTAAACCAAACCCACAAACAGCTGCTTTGTGGGTTAGGGGGCAAAGGAAACTGCTTAAAATCAGCGCAAGGTTTGCTGCTGCTATTTCCAGTGGGCTTTCGTGACCCGTGCCAGATTAAACCCTGTGGGAGGCCCCTAGTCAGTCGAAATATCAGGGCCCCCTCTCACATTGAATGAAGAAGGCTAGATTGTAATTTCCCTTCAATATCACACCAATAATATTTTGATCTGTTGTCGCAGGGCCCCTAAAAGGTGTGGGGGCCAGAGGTCGGTGCCTACTCTGCCTATTTGGTAAACTGGCACTGTTTGAGGCTTACCGAGGCAAATCTGGTGTTGGGCATGGGCCACAGACGACTGCTCATATACAGCACCCACAAATTGAGGAGTGGGGAGGGGATCTGCCTGGGATGTATTTGGTGTTTTTATGTTGTAAACCGCAAATAGAAGGGGAAGAAATGGAGGCAGTGAGAGATTTTACTTTCTTGGGCTCCATGATCACTGCAGATGGTAACAGCAGCCACGAAATTAAAAGACGCCTGCTTCTTGGGAGGAAAGTGATGACAAACCTAGACAGCATCTTAAAAAGCAGAGACATCACCTTGCCGACAAAGATTCGTATAGTTAAAGCTATGATTTTCCCAGCAGTGATGTATGGAAGTGAGAGCTGGACCATATAGAAGGCTGATCGCCAAAGAATTGAGGCCTTTGAATTATGGTGCTGGAGGAGACTCTTGAGAGTCCCATGGACTGCAAGAAGATCAAACCAATCCATTCTGAAGGAAATCAGCCCTGAGTGCTCACTGGAAGGACAGATCGTGAAGCTGAGGCTCCAATACTTTGGCCACCTCATGAGAAGAGAAGACTCCCTTGTTACCCCAAGGGAATGGGGAACACTGCCTCGCCTGTGGTTGCCATAAATCACCCCCGGATTCGAAAGAAGGGGGTGAGGGCACTAGGCGCACAGCCCTTGTGTGGGACAGCTCTCCCTGATGCTGTCTCTGATCGTGCGACCTAGTTGCAGGAGCTCAAAATAAACAATTAGAGAGAAGCAAATGCACATATTTCGAGTGAAGATCGGGAGTTAAGACTGCTAACTAAAGTGACCTCTGTGAAGTGGAGCGACGGGCTGGATTCAACAACATATTAAGAAGAAGATACATCAAAGGGTCGGTATGTCGGAACGGGACTGAAAGGGGGGGGGACTTTTCTTTTTTTATCTTATGTAAGTACCTAACAATCCTCCCCCCAAGAAGAATCGTTGCAATTACTGATAACAAGCAGGATGATTAAGAACTGTGTGGAAATAAATCACTAATCAAAGGCATGGCTTGTGGAATATCTGGAAAGGAATGAAAGGCCTTTGTGACGCAGTTTATAAAAAAGAGACTGTTAGGGCAGGTCTGGCTACAGGATTTATGATCGAGGGGGAGGAGACCATGGTTTGTTATTATATTGGACTGTGAGTTTGACCTGGCAGTACCCCCTGAGAAAATTGAGGAGAGACTGACAGACCTGCGAGAATTAACGGGAAGACTTTAAGAATGTTTTGTACGGAAGTGCGGAAATGGGTCTGTCTGTTTGAATATGGCTCTTGGAGGAATAAAATCCACACAGGACATAACAACGTTTGTTTTCAACCAGCTTGTGGAGACTATCAGAGATCACAAAGAAAGGAATATATGACAACAACAAGAAGATGAGGAAAATAATAAAGAGAAGATTGAACAGAACTGTGAATACTATCTGGACAGAACTGTGATCATTAAAGCAGCAGCAAGAGAGATGTTTGGATCCCTTTCTGAGCTCGAAGCATGGGTACCCCCAACAAAAATTTGGCTGTGTAATTTGGAACTAATGTGATTTGATTGGTTTGTTAATAAAAATCATATTTAAAAAAAAAGAGAAGAGAAGACTCCCTGGAAAAAACCCTGATGTTGAGAAAGTTGGAGGGCACAAGGAGAAGGGGACAACAGGGGATGAGATGGTTGGATAGTGTTCTCGAAGCTACCAGCATGAGTTTGACCAAACTGCGGGAGGCAGTGGAAGACAGGAGTGCCTGGAGTGTTCTGGTCCATGGGGTCACAAAGAGTCGGACACGACTAAACGACTAAACAACAACAACATGTTGTAAACCACCCTGTGTTCTTCGGGTGATATATAAAATAATAATAATAATAATTAGAATTAGAATTAGAATAAGAATAAGAATGTCATTAGGCAGAGTGCAGTGACCACCTCAGGCAAACCAAGCATCCTCACTGCTAATAATTCCAAGTTTGCTCCTCAAATCCCCTATGTTTCAGCCACCACATGGGTGGGTGAACTGGAACATGTAAAAAAGCTACTGAAATATTAAGAGCAAGGGGGGGAGCAGATGGACACCACCAGAGATTGCAGAAGCACAGGACCGCTACTAAGTAGCACCATTTAGGCAACCCACCATAATATCACCACCCTCAGAGCTATAGGGCCTGAGACGGTTGATATTGGGGAGGCAATCTTTTACGTACTTGGGCCTCAGTATAGAAGCACTGTGAAACCACAAGCCAGGATGAAACCTCGAGTCGTGTAATCAACATATTAAAAACTGTATTTGATATTTGATGCTTATTTATATACATGCACCCAACTAGGGCTGACGAGGAAGGCATCAAAGTCGAAATGTGTTTGGGTCAAATTTTTACCTCCAGTACAGTTGTTATACATTGATTATTTATTGAGTTATGGTGCTTTCTTAAAAGACTGTCTATTACCTGTTAATCACATAGTTCCACCCACTATTTTTTTTTAAAAAAAATAGAGAATAATTTTCACTGGATTCATTGTCCAGTGTCCATGACTCAAGGTTTGTTCTCAGCTTGATGTTTTGCAATTGTCTTGTCCCTTCGTGCAGAATCCCATTGTGCTCAGCCCAGTATAGGAGCAACCAGAATGTAAAGGGTAATAGATGCAGGAATCGGGCCCCGCAATCCTTTGTCTGAAAGTGGTTTGTTTCCACCCCCTGTTCCCTCATTCAGAGGGCCTGCCTCCCCTCCGTATGAATTCCCTTGGTTGAGAGATGCGAGCATTTGAAATGGCCCTTACCAAAGATGCTTCGGCCTCCCACCACGTTATGTTGGGCACCGAGGCCACGGGTTGAATGAGCGTCGAGGGGAAGAAGGGGTTGTGGGGGCCAGTGGCAGCCACGAACATGCTCAGAGCCAGGTTGAAGGGCAGCGTGAAAACCGGCAGGTCCCATTTGCTGAAGACGGAGGCCAAGGCACTCGTGAAAATAGGACTAGAAAAGAAAAACAAAAGAGCATGACTGTACACAGAGAGGAAACACAACAGAGCTAGGGGGGCCACAGTTTTGCGTTAAAATGTGCTTACCCTAACTTATATGTATAGATGCACAGTTAGTAATACAGTGGTACCTCGGGTTACATATGCTTCAGGCTACATATGCTTCAGGTTACAGACTCCGCTAACCAAGAAATAGTACCTCGGGTTAAGAACTTTGCTTCAGGATGAGAACAGAAATCGTGCTCCGGCGGCACGGCAGCAGCAGGAGGCCCCATTAGCTAAAGTGGTGCTTCAGGTTAAGAACAGTTTCAGGTTAAGTACGGACATCCGGAAATGAATTAAGTACTTAACCCGAAGTACCACTGTATTGCGTGAGATTCAGCTAAGAGGTCCTGCCAGCAGTGATTTGCACTTGCACAACGGGATGTCCCATGCAATTTTTTGCATGCAGTCATACCTCATGTTACGTCCGCTTCATGTTACGTTCTTTTGGGTTATGTCCCGCGGCGACCCGGAAGTACCGGAAAGGGTTACTTCCGGGTTCCGCGGCTCACACATGCGCTGACGCACAAAATGACGTCATGCGCATGCGCAGAAGCGGCGAATCGCAACCCGCGCGTGCGCAGACATGCCGCTGCAGGTTGTGCTCTTTTCATGTTGCAAACGGGCCTCCAGAACGGATCCAGTTTGCAACCAGAGGTACCACTGTACATGTTTCTGCAAAGCAGCTTCCACGAATATAATGCCTTTTTAATGTTACTTTCATTATTACAGCGGTACCTTGGTTCTCAAGCTTTAGGGAAACTTTTAATGTTTAATAGACTATTGTATTTTAATATTATGTTGGAAGCCGCCCAGAGTGGCTGGGGAAACCCAGCCAGATGGGCAGGGTATAAATAAATTATTATTATTATTATTATTATTATTATTATTATTATTATTATTATCTGTTCCAGGACTCTGTTCGACTCCCGAAACCGTTCGAAAACCAAAGTGTAGCTTCCGATTAGCTGCAAGAGCTTCCTGCACTCAAGCAGAAGTCATGTTGGACGTTCAGCTTCTGAAAAACGTTCGCATACCGGAACACTTACTTCCAGGTTTGTGGCATTTGGGAGCCATTTTATTCGGGAGGCAAGGTGTTTGAGAACCAAGGTACCACTGAATATGCATTTTAAAGCATGTTTTAGGGTAGTATATGGATTTGCACCAGGCCCATTGGCAGACCAACTCTTGCGTTGCAAAGATGTCTGCAAACATGACATAGAGGCTGACAACATCAACCCAGCCACGTGAGAATCACAGTGCCTTGACCGCAGTGCCTGGAGAAAAGCAGTCAAGTCATACATCCATAGCTGTGACCAGAGGAGGAACGACCGCTGGGAGGAGCACAGAGAGCTGAAATGCCCTGGTGCATCTGAAACAGCACAACCGGACTCCTTCATCTGCCCCAGCTGCAACAAAACATGTCTCTCCCATCTCAGTCTCTACAGCCACAGCAGGCGCTGCAACTCTCCAACAGTTTGACTTCAACCCCAAAGGCACACTCTTCCATTGTCTCCCGAGACAGATGGATGCCAGCAAAAAGTTGGCTGCAGATCTGCATTGCAACATTCAGGGGAGCACAAATTTTGCCGGATGGCTCTGTGTCAACCTGCATATCCCCCCCCCCCCCGGAACGTGTGAATCAGGCAGATTTGCCTTTGTATGTAAACTGAATTGAATTTCTCTCCCATCCCTACTCAAAGGAAAATGGGGCAGCTCCCTGTGTGCACAGAGTTGCTTTTGCAAATAGGAGCCTTGAGGAGCTTTGGCTCACACCCAATGTGTACACAGTTCTTTAAGCATGGGAAAGCACGAAACCAGAAAACATTTAAATGTCTAATACAGTGGTACCTTGCCAGCAAAGGTCCGTATAGTAAAAGCTATGGTTTTCCCAGTAGTGATGTATGGAAGTGAGAGCTGGACCATTAAGAAGGCTGATTGCCGAAGAATTGATGCTTTTGAATTATGGTGCTGGAGGAGACTCTTGAGAGTCCCATGGACTGCAAGAAGAACAAACCTATCCATTCTTAAGGAAATCAGCCCTGAGTGCTCACTGGAAGGACAGATCGTGAAGCTGAGACTCCAATACTTTGGCCACCTCATGAGAAGAGAAGACTCCCTGGAAAAGACCCTGATGTTGGGAAAGGTGGAAGGCACAAGGAGAAGGGGACGACAGAGGACGAGATGGTTGGATAGTGCCTTCGAAGCTACAAACATGAGTCTGACCAAACTGCGGGAGGCAGTGGAAGACAGAAGTGCCTGGTGTGCTCTGGTCCATGGGGTCATGAAGAGTCGGACACGACTAAATGACTAAACAACAACAACAACAACAGTGGTACCTCGGGTTAAGAACTTAATTCATTCTGGAGGTCCGTTCTTAACCTGAAACTGTTCTTAACCTGAGGTACCACTTTAGCTAATGGGGCCTCCCCCTGCTGCTGCACCGCCGACGCGTGATTTCTGTTCTCATCCTGAAGCAAAGTTCTTAACCCAAGGTACTATTTCTGGGTTAGCGGAGTCTGTAACCTGAAGCGTCTGTAACCTGAGGTACCACTGTAATCATATTGGGAGGGGGAATTGGTTTCTGTTTATTTTTTTATATTTTTACAGAAAGCCTGGAGAAATTGCGAACAAAATTCTACCCAGCTTGCTGCTGCTGCTTCAGAAGCCCCAGCAGGCTTCCAAACTGTAGCTATTTTCTGGTGGAATTCAACCACAAATGTGGGTTGCACAATGAAAGTTGTTTAGGACATCTTGCGAAACAAACCCGCTTCCCCATCCAAATTGGACTGTTTTGTGATAAGGAAAGCGATTAGAAAAATGTGCTGGAAAGTGAAGGTTGACAGTTGCTTGATGCAACTTTGAGGGCCCCTCCCCTTTACCTACCCCCCATGCTTTCTAGGCATATGTTTGCATTTCCCCAGTCCATTTCTGAGCCCCCCCTTTTTTTTGCCCCACAGCTTTCCATAGGAAACCTGCTCTTTAACACTGAATCGGAGCAAAGGGCAATTAGGGTTTTCTGCGGGTTGGCAAGAACGTTAAAGTGTGTGTGTGTGTGTGTGTGTGTGTGTATAAAAGTTTTCAGTGAAAAATCTTCAATGAAAGAAAAGAAATATGAATGATGTGAATAATATGAAAAGAAAGAAAGAGGGAAAATAGCCAATACAGTGGTACCGCTTCAGGTTACAGACGAGTCAGGTTACAGACTCCGCTAACCCAGAAATAGTACCTCAGGTTAAGAACTTTGCTTCAGGATGAGAACAGAAATCATGCTCCGGCGGCGCGGCAGCAGCAGGAGGCCCTATTAGCTAAAGTGGTGCTTCAGGTTAAGAACAGTTTCAGGTTAAGAATGGACCTCCGGAATGAATTAAGTACTTAACCCGAGGTACCACTGTACAATAGACTAGAGTACACAATAGAGTATATAAGTGATGCAATTAATCCAATAAATGTAAAATTATTATTAACAAGACATAACGCCTTTTATGAATGGATTCCAAACATTGCTGCGGGTCATGTGGCCAGAATGACTAAACTGCTTCTGGTGCAATGGGACACCATGACGGAAACCAGAGTGCACGGAAATGCCACTTACCTTCCTGCTGCAGAGGTACCTATTTATCTACTTGCACTGGCATGCTTTCGAACTGCTAGGTTGGCAGGAGCTGAGACAGAGCACCTGGAGCTCACCCCGTCCCGGGGATTTGAACCATGACCTTCTGATCAGCAAACCCAAGAGGCTCAGTGGTTTAGACCACAGCACCACCCACGTCTCTTATCCATACACTATCTGCATCTAAAAGAGTGGGTTTTGCAGGGAAAGTGGCAGGGAAGAAAAAATTGCTTGCACACGGATTGGAAAAGCATGAACTAGAAAGTGAGGAGGAAATTTGGTGTGGATGAGCCCTTTGTTGAGTCTCCCCACAAACAGATCAGAATGAGTGCTCAGCAGAGAGCAAAAGTGCTCCCCTTTTGGAAACAGATTGGAAAGCATGCTCAGTAACTGGGTTTTTTTTGCAAGTGACCCCAGTCCTCAGAGCCAAAGGGAGAAGTTTTATCACTTTGGCATTTTTGTTTTGTTTTGTTTTGGCATTACTGGCTCATATTTCTCAAAGTGATACACAATACACAATACACAGCATGGAATGTAACCTTCCTGTTGAATGAATCTCATGCGATAAACTTGTTTCGGTTCAGTGTTCATTTTATATGAAGGGAGGTGAAATGTTTTCAAAATGAATGGAAATAAAGGAACCAGTTAGTGGGAGTTGGTAGAACTCCCACTAAGAAGAGTGACTAGTGGGGTGCCACAGGGTTCTGTCTTGGGCCCGGTCTTATTCAACATCTTTATCAACGACTTGGATGATGGACTCAAGGGCATCCTGATCAAATTTGCAGATGACACCAAACTGGGAGGGGTGGCTAACACCCCAGAGGACAGGATCACACTTCAAAACGACCTTGACAGATTAGAGAACTGGGCCAAAACAAACAAGATGAATTTTAACAGGGAGAAATGTAAAGTATTGCACTTGGGCAAAAAAAATGAGAGGCACAAATACAAGATGGGTGACACCTGGCTTGAGAGCAGTACATGTGAAAAGGATCTAGGAGTCTTGGTTGACCACAAACTTGACATGAGCCAACAGAGTGACGCGGCAGCTAAAAAAGCCAATGCAATTCTGGGCCTCATCAATAGGAGTATAGCATCTAGATCAAGGGAAGTAATAGTGCCACTGTATTCTGCTCTGGTCAGACCTCACCTGGAGTACTGTGTCCAGTTCTGGGCACCACAGTTCAAGAAGGACACTGACAAACTGGAACGTGTCCAGAGGAGGGCAACCAAAATGGTCAAAGGCCTGGAAACGATGCCTTATGAGGAACGGCTAAGGGAGCTGGGCATGTTTAGCCTGGAGAAGAGGAGGTTAAGGGGTGATATGATAGCCATGTTCAAATATATAAAAGGATGTCACATAGAGGAGGGAGAAAGGCTGTTTTCTGCTGCTCCAGAGAAGCGGACACGGAGCAATGGATCCAAACTACAAGAAAGAAGATTCCACCTAAACATTAGGAAGAACTTCCTGACAGTAAGAGCTGTTCGACAGTGGAATTTGCTGCCAAGGAGTGTGGTGGAGTCTCCTTCTTTGGAGGTCTTTAAGCAGAGGCTTGACAACCATATGTCAGGAGTGCTCTGATGGTGTTTCCTGCTTGGCAGGGGGTTGGACTCGATGGCCCTTGTGGTCTCTTCCAACTCTATGATTCTATGATTCTATGAACTATGTCAATGAAAAATCACAAAAGAAAAAAAAACAAAAAGAAATTTGAGGTAATTTCTGGTTTAGCAGGCACTTGGGGTGTAGTGAAGTACAGTGGTACCTCAGTTTAAGAACAGTCCGGTTTAAGAACGATTCTGTTTACAAACTCCACAAAACCGGAAATAGTGTCCCGGTTTGAGAACTTTACCTCGGTCTAAGAACAGAATCCGAATGGGCACCGGTGGCGGAAGGCCTCATCAGGGAAAGCGTGCCTTGGTTTAAGAACAGTTTTGGTTTAAGAACAGACTTCTGGAATTGTTTAAGTTTGTAAACAGAGGCACCACTTTAGTTAGAATATTGGACAAGGCCTGTAAAACCCAGACTCAATTACCCACTTAGGATGAAACCACATAATACATTAGCTCTGCATGTGTGCCTTTAGGTGAAGGATTTTGTTTTTTAAAAGAAACCCACACCAAATATCAGCATGAGTGCATTGTCATCTCCTGTTTATGCAAAAACCCATTGCAAACTTAATTAATGGTATAACAAAAGTTCAGGAGTTAGCCTTCTGGGTCATGGTTGCTTCTCTTAAAGGAGCCGGTTCTTTTTGGCATCCCTCTGTCTCAAGAGATAATGTGTGTGTGCCTCGGGGGGGGGGGGGAGTCAAACCGCGGGAGAACTGCAGCACTTGCTGTGATTGCAAAGACAGGAATTCACAACTGCTACCTCCTGCAATGTTTTTTTTACTGCATTAGCAGCATCAACATGACCTCCCCACGGCGTGAGCCTGGGCAGTGTGTGTCCTGGGATGCCCAGACAACAAGACCCTTCTCTCAGCCTCACGGATGTGGACCAAAAGAAAGCAGAGCAAGATGTTTGGTGCCAGTCTAGCTGCAGGAGTTGAAGATGGAGGCATGCAAGGAGCCACCCAACAGTTTTAGGGAATCCACTATGGATTTGTGTAGGGTTTACTCCTTAGTACAGTGGAACCTCGAGTTGCGAATATTATCCGTGCGGGTTGAATGTTAGGACGATGTTGATTCTGAAATTAAGTGGTTGTTTGCTGTAATGATTATGCAAATATGAAAAGAAAGGTCAAAGATTTTAATAGAAACTAGGGGAAGGATTTGTTGAAGAGAATTGATCAGAGAGTAGAATGCAGTAAGGGGGGGGTATGAGGAGGTCGGGAAAGTAAGTTTCAGAAACATAAGGGAAGGAAATTATACATGTGGTTTTGTGTCTTTTTTTTGGTATGCATTTTTGTCTTTTTATGTACTTTTTTGCGATTTTTTGTAATTTTGTGATTTTTATGTTATATTAATTTCTGAAAAAACCAATGAATATTTATATATATAAAAAAAGAATATTATCCGTGCGGGAGACTCATTCGCAACCCGCAGTACTGCTTCTGCACACGTGCGGGTCACAATTTGGCGCTTCTGCACATGTGCAAAGCGCGATTTAGTGCTTCTGTGCATACGCGAGTGCTGAAACCCGGAAGTAACCCATTCCAGTACTTCTGGGTTCGGCGCGGTGCACAACCCGAAAACGCATAACCTGAAGTGTCTATAACCCAAGATACCACTGTATTTTCTTTTCCTGAAGATGTCCCGAAAGGCCAGATATTTAGTTGATCATGTATACATTAGGAGGTGGGGAGAATCTGGATTGAGACCCTGATGGGGGGTATGATCGCTTGCTTCTATGGTTCCAGGAAGGAAGGAAGGAAGGAAGACCAATCTCCCCCACCAACATGCTGCCAATCCAGATATTGGATTCCAGCACCCATCAGCTACAGCTAACATGGTCCATGCTTAGTGCTGAAAGGAATTGTGATCCAGCTATATCTGTAGGGCACCAGGTTGGCTACCTTTGTTGTATAATATAAATGCACCTTATGGCCTGACGGTGAGAGGAGAACAAAGTGGACAGGGGGCAAAGTGGAGAAGCACACACACACACAAAATGCACACTTGGAACCCAAAATACTTACCACGTCATGGACATGAGAGCAACAGGAAGCAAAAGCCACCAGTAATATTCGCCCTTGTCGGAAAACACAGCCATGAGCATTCCTACCAGCACGCCATTGTAGCCGTAGAGTCCCGCAGCAATGGCTGACCTGCGCGAGGAGCAAAAGAGGTCAGAAATGCTTACAACTGTATCCTCATCCGCAGTCGCTGCTGAAGCTGAGGGTCTGAGGAGCAGTCTTGATGACTGCAGAAGATATTTGCCTCTGCCCCAGGCTGTGACCAAGAGTGATAATGGACAATGACTGCCCTTGCCTAATGGTTGAGGGTCTCTGTGGGTTGCTGGCAAGGAAGGGATGATTCCTGACCACATCCCCTGAAATATACTCAGAGTTGAGTGTTGATTTCATGCTCTTTATTTCAGCTCATGGTCAACAGTGAGTGAGTGTGTTTTCCCTCAAAACCTCTGGCTATATATACATTATTTAAACAACGTGTGATTGGCTGATTCAACTCCCCTCCTGGAGCCTGATTGGTATTCCTCCTGGAGCCGAATTGGGCGGCTCCTGCAGACCAATCAGGTTGCTGCCTTCTAGGACCCTACCTGCCTATTGTTCTAGAATCCATGCTCAGTAAAAAGGTAAAGGGACCCCTGACCATTAGGTCCAGTCGTGGACGACTCTGGGGTTGCAGTGCTCATCTTGCTTTACTGGCCGAGGGAGCTGGCGTACAGCTTCCGGGTCATGTGGCTAGCATGACTAAGCCACTTCTGGCGAACCAGAGCAGTGCATGGAAACGCCGTTTACCTTCCCGCCAGAGCGGTACCTATTTATCTACATGCATTTTGACGTGCTTTCGAACTGCTAAGTTGGCAGGACCAAGCTCAGTACATAACATTCCCCTCCGCTGAACAGTATAATTCTGCTCACAGAACTTCAGCTTTCTGTGTCCGAAATTTCAGTCTAATGTATTGCAGAACATAGGATATTTGTGGAGTTGTCAATAAGCCCAGTAGCCTAACAACAACAACAACAACAACAACAAATTTAAATTTCTATATCGCCCTTCATCCGAGGATCACAGGACTGTTTACAACATAAAAACATAAACACACACACACACACACACACTATAATAACAAATAAAAACAAAACACCCCCAGTTTAAGAGGCCACAGATTATTTAATTGACCAAAGGCTTGTGAGAAGAGGAATGCTTTTGCCTGGTGCCTAAAGATATGTATATTTAAGCATGTAAAACAAGAAAAGAGGGATTTGAGGCATGAAAGAATAATTCAGGGGCAAACCTACCTCTCTTGGCACAGGATCAGTGCTGTTAATGTTGAGACAATGACTCCAGTGCAACATGTCAGTGTGATCCAAGGGCTCTGGACGAGGAATCCAGCTAACATGAGCAGACCACTCAGCGGGTTGCTGACAAACATCACCTGAGAGATGCCACGCAGAACCCAGTCGACAAACTGAAACACCAGAGGCTTATCTGAAAGAGAATGTCCCCATTGGGGCAAAGATTTTGGGTATAGTATACAGTTAAAAGACTGGGGAAAACTGTGGAAAGAAGGATTAAAATTTACTGCATGCAATGCTTTGAAAGAAAATGTGATGAAAATGATGTATAGGTGGTATATTACCCCTGTGGAATTAGCTAAAATGTATAAAACAAGTAATAAATGTTGGAAATGTAAAGAAAAGGAAGGAACTTTCTATCACATGTGGTGGGAATGTAAAAAAGTGAAAAACTGGGAAATGATATATAATGAGATGAAAAAAATGTTGAAATATACATTTATTAAGAAACCAGAAGCATTTTTACTTGGTATTGTAGGAGATGATATTAACAGACAGGATTGTAAGTTGTTCTTTATATGCAGTGATGACAGCAAGAATATTATTGGCACAAAAATGGAAGCAAGAAGAATTACCGATGAAAGAAGAATGGCGGATGAAACTGATGGACTATGTAGAATTGGATAAATTAACAGGGAGAAGTCAAAACCTGCGGGACCAGAGATTCTCAGAAGACTGGAGTAAATATATGAACTATTTGAAAAGCAATTGTAATGAACAGATTACGCTAGCAGGACTGCAAGAAGTTCTGTAAGGAGGACTATTTGAAATATTGCAAGAAAGACTATGAGGAGAATTATTGGTTAATGATAATTAAGAGTAATAGAGAAATTAAGAAATGCAGAATAAGTGATAAAGAATGGAAAATCATCAGAGGTGTTGACGGAAGTCTAAAATATTGTATAAAATAAGAAGCTATGTTAAATGAATGTTGGAAATGATATGTAAAAAACCAATAAAATGTATATATATATATATATATATAAGAGAATGTCGTCATTGGAGCACCTAAGTGCAAAAAAACAGATGGTGCCTGAAAACATGACTAAAGGCTCACACACAAGATGACAAGGGAGGGGTCCAAAGGGAGAGGCAGAAGAAGATAAGAAGAGCCTTTGCTGGATCAGGCCAAGGGCCCATCTACTCCAGCCTCTTGTTCTCGCAGTGGCCAGCCAGATGTATCTCAACAGGGCCCTAGAACAAGAAGGTCCGTATAGTTAAAGCCATGGTTTTCCCGGTAGTGATGTATGGAAGTGAGAGCTGGACCATAAAGAAGGCTGATCACCGAAGAATCGATGCTTTTGAATTATGGTGCTGGAGGAGACTCTTGAGAGTCCCATGGACTGCAAGAAGATCAAACGCATCCATTCTTAAGGAAATCAGCCCTGAGTGCTCACTGGAAGGACAGATCGTGAAGCTGAGGCTCCAATACTTTGGCCACCTCATGAGAAGAGAAGGCTCCCTGGAAAAGACCCTGATGTTGGGAAAGACTGAGGGCATAAGGAGAAGGGGACGACAGAGGACGAGATGGTTGGACAGTGTTCTCGAAGCTACAAACATGAGTCTGACCAAACTGCGGGAGACAGTGGAAGACAGAAGTGCCTGGCGTGCTCTGGTCCATGGGGTCACGAAGAGTCGGACACGACTAAACGACTAAACAACAACAACAAAGAACAAGAAGACCCTCAGACCCTAAAAGTTTTCCTATTTTCCAGGGACAGTCCCGGATTTACAGAAGCAGTCCCGGTTTTTTATTTGATCCCGGAATGTCCCACTTTTCCTTAGGATGTCCCTATTTTCATTGGAGAAATGTTGGCGGGTATGAAGTTATCTGACCCCTGAGCCGTATGAAGGCAATCCTGTATAGGGAAGGAGTTTCTTATGTTTAATGTTTCATTATTTTTTTATATGTGTTGGAAGCTGCCCAGGGTGGTTGGGGCAGCCCAGTACGATGTGTGGTGTATAAATAGTAAAATTATCATTATTAGGTGCACTCACTGGATCCTGAATACTTAGCAAGCATTGGGCAAGTATTTAAACACTCACTGACCATGCACTGTCAAAATGCACATAGAGGCAGATTTTGGGGTGCAAATTGTCACATTTTAGCTCACTCCAGTAGGTCTTAGTTACCGTCGTTTGAAAGTTTATGGTCTGGGACAGATTCCAACGTGCATATTCTCAGCAGCATCTGGTAGGGCCCTTTCCACTGACAGAGTTGTAAAATATGACACACGTTTATTATTGTTTATAATAAAATAAAATAAACCACACCGTTTTGCAATTGGGGAGTTGACTGAGCAGCGCGTGAACTGCTGCCAGAGTTCATGCTGGAGATAAAAAACCAACAATTTATTTATGTTGCTTACATCTAAAATGGCAGATGGCGTGAGTGTGTCCCTGCCAGCTTGTGCTGGGATTGCGACACACCCGCTCCATGTGTATAACTTAAAACTTCGTGTTGGAATTTGGGCAAGATAAACTGATGGTCTGGGAGCAGGGTGGCGGAGTGGATCTCAGACAAAGGAAACTTAGGAATAAACATATTGTGATATGTTCCTGGGGTAAAAGAGAGGACAGGACCAGACCTTGAAGGACAGGCTCCAGGATTTGGGGAGGCCCTCAGTGCAGAGTGACCAGGGGTGTTTTGAACCTGAGGCTCCTGGCCGCTGAGCTCTGCTGCCTTACTTCCTGTTCCCACCCACTGCTTCCTCTGCAAAACTAGTGAACTGAGCTTCATGGTTTGATGGAACCACCTAGACTGCAACACTGGACTAGAATGGACCATTGGTCTAATCCAGCAGGCACCCTCCATATTATGTTCTTCTTGGACTCAGGAAACGTGTCCTGAGCCCCAGTGGTGAGAGATAATGAAAGTTGTAGTCCATCATCACCTGGAAGACAACAGGCTTCCCAGGATTGTGCTGTTGGTACAGGAGAAGCTTTGAAGATGAGCAGGCACTCAAGCAAAGGTCTCCAGGTCCAAAAGCAATGTTGCATCATTCTGGTTCTCATCGGTGCATCATCTGCTATGTGCTTACCTTTCAGCCACTCTCCCAACGCCTTCATGTCCCCCGTGATGTAGCTCAGGGCTCTGCAGATTTTCCCCGTCTGGGGTTGCATTTTGCTAGACTTTTCTCCGGCGGCTTCCATTTCCATTGCGGTGTTCAGACCCTGCCAGGAACAAAAGTGACAATACATAGGACTTGCCACTGTGATCATGAATATCTCCCAAGTTATGTGCTCCTCCTGTCAGGAGTCCAGGTTCCCAGCTTGATAACACAGTAAGCGTAGCTAATTAAAAAGGAGGATTTATTGCAAAAAAACAACAACAGATAGCTGCAGATGACTCTAACAAGCCTCTGGCATCGTTACTCAAGATGTCCCTTCTGAAGAGTCCTTCCAGGATCTACAGAAAATATTGAACTTACGACTTTTACGTCTCTTGTTTTGCTTCCAATCTAACAACCCTCCCATTCGCCAGCTTTTGGGGCTGATTGGCTTGCTCAAACCTCTTCCTGTTCCAACAAACTATCTTCTTGCCTGTTTGCGCCTAACCGATCTTCCAGAGAGCTTTGGCTGTGTTCCAGCCCACTCTCAGTCATTCCCTTGGCAATCGGCATTCCAGTGCCCATGGGAGCTGCACTGGCCACTGTTCAGCCTGCTGCAGATCTAACTCTCTCTGTTCTGCAGCAGGCTGTAGAGTTTCACTAGGAGCTGGCTCATCCCTGACACCTCCTTTTCCATATTAGGACTAGAAGCAATTCAGAGAAAAGCCAGTTGGGGAGAAGCAGCTGGTGCAAAGGTACTCCAGTGAAATCCATAGGGACAGCCAACATCATGCCCTCCCAAGTCCCATCAGCCTCAGCCAGCAAGGCCAATGACCAGCAATGACAGGAGTCGTGGTCCAACTAATTCTGCCAGAACATGAAAAACAAAAGGAGTTCAGGAATAATCAGATCCACCCAGTAGGCCTTCCACCAAGCTGACCTCTGAACCTGATGCTGTAGATGCTGGCCATGTTCAAAGTATGCCTACCTGGCTTTGCAGCCTCTCCAGTAGTGGCATGCTTTGAGAGGGGTCGTGGGTATAAGCTGGGCAGCGCTGGCTCTTAAATTCAGAGTCATAAGGCTTGTGTCCATCTGGGGAAGTGTTTGTTGGGACTAGAATGGCGGAGTGCCCGGAAATGTCCGGCGAGAGAACATCCATCCATCTCTCCCAGCATGGCATGTGTGATAAAGGGCAGGGAGAAGGAAGTCAGTAAATGAACCCATTCTCTGCCTTGGCAAGACGTTTTATAGGTGCCTGGTCGGGTGCCCTCATTGTACTCTTGTTTGATTATATCTCTCGTGACTACTGTGCTGGCCTTTGTTGAATGAGACGCACAATGCAGGTGGAATGTCATCTTTTGTTGGTCTCGCTTCCGCAAGTGGAGGTTTTGCGTTTCCAACACAACTGCTGAAAGGCTCTCTGCTGTAGTGGTTGGTGGGACAACGGTGCTTACCTGACTTCCCGGCAGCAGAGTCCCTGCTTCTTACTGAGAGGTAGAGTGGAAGGAGCAAGGCAGCAGGAAGGTCAGTGCAGTGCAATTGTGCAGGCAGAGTGTTCCTGCTGGTGCGTTTCCACAGCATCAATGTCACCACCACCTTACCCCTCTCACTTCCCTCTGGTAAGCAGCAGAGACTCCACTGCTAGGAGGTTAGGTAAGTGCTGTCATCCTACCCCACCATCTGCTACTGATTCCTGAATTTTTGCCATTCTCCATTGTGGCATTTGTACAGAGCCCCCGGTTGTTTCACGGACTATTGACCCGTACACCATTAATCTGCTGCCACCAACCAGGTTCTCCCCGGTAAAACATTTAGTTTCAGTCGGGTTCTCAAGTTAACAACGTAGATTGTAGTTTATTTCAAACACAACTAAACTTTAAATGCATTCGAAACGCTGTTACCCTTTACCCTCTTAGTCTTATTTTATCCTGTCTCTAACTCACTCTTACTCTTCTACCTCCCCTCACACAAGAACCAACTGCACTGTCTCTCTATTTCCATCTGTCTTCCAACTGCTTTCCCAGCTGTGTAAACCTCTGGCTAAGCCTTTTAAAAAACAGGTAGGCTCCACCTCTGGGCTTTTCTATTGGTCTACCTATTAACCCTCTCTCTCCCCCTGTACGGACATTTCCAAAAGAACGGGCAAATGCC
>NW_021164438.1:0-40828 GCF_004329235.1 Podarcis muralis | reverse complement strand
GAACATTATTGCAGGAGTTTTGGTTTCTAACAAGATGCTTCATTTGCAAAATGATGTTTGGCATAGATTTGTGGGTGCATCTTCTAGTGATATTGGGAAGAGCAAAGCAGCACTAAACATGTAATTGCACCCAAAACACATTTTAAGTATTAGATCTTGATATTTTAAAGTTTTTATTCTTTCAGTTAAATCATGTATTAACATTCCACAGAACACACCATTGCTGAACAGATCTGCCAGACCATATGTTTTCCAAATGTGATTCTTCTCCTCACCACAATGGAGAGGTAAGTGTGTGGACATGAGTAATCTGATCAGCTCCACCAACTTAACTGTGGTATGCATGCATGCATGCATGCATGCACATGAACACCATTCCCATTGAATTTATTCTATTTATTCATTGTATTTTATCCCAGGTTTTCCCTCGAAGAATTCAAGGTGCTGTACATTATATCTCCCTCCTCGTATATTCCCATCAACACCCCAGTAAGGCTGAGAGGCTGTGACTGACCCAAGATCATCCAGTGAATTTCATGGACAATTAGGGATTTGAACCCGGGTTTCCCAGGTTCTATGTGCTGCAGAGGAGGTTTCATGCCATTCCAAGGGACGATGGGATGATGAAGAAAGGCAGAATGACAAATTCACAATTTTGTTAAAAGTCCACATTTCTGCTTGAGGTCTATCGCAAGCAGCCTTAAGCATAACTCAGAGATATGAGCAGACAAAACACAAATAATCATGTATTCACAAAACAGGATATTGATTTTAGGTGGCAGGAAAAAATGCTGTATCAAAGTCATTTTGTACAGTGTTGTACTGATCCACATTAGTCTGTTTCCATTGTGTGTTCCTTCTCTAGGTATTTTCATCAGTAAAATAATTTCTGCATTAAGTTACAGATTGAAAAGGCAGGCAGTTTGGATGTTGTTCTGCATCATCTGTAGAAAGTAGAATTGCTCTGTCAAAACTTTCACAGTGTATTTGTTGATAGAAGCAGGACTTCTACTTTTTGAACAGGGCCCAATAGGCTTTGTCTCACTGTGTCTCTTCGGGCACAGAAATACACAGCGGAGTCTGCAGCTGTCAGGGAGTTCAGCTGGAGGAAGAACTCATTCTTTGAGGGCATCTGAAGAAATGGTTGCTCGGCTCTTCAGAGAAGGGGCAAATGCTTTACTTCCATCATAGAGGTAGTACCTTGCAATCCATTCCAGACCTTTCCCAGGAGCTTGACGGATCCAATTCCATGTATAGTACCGAGTAGAGATGGAGAAACCTGTGACTTTACAAAGCAGGTTGAGATTCTCTCCTGGTCTCACTATTCCTGGTCCAGATGATACAAGCTGAATGTCTGAGGAGACCCCTTGGAAAGACAAAAGAGGGCAATGAATGATTGGACATCATCCAATCACCACATGAAGTAAATTAATACTGTAAAACTTCCTGTACCTTTAGAAAAAGCCACCAAAGAAAACAAGAGCAACAAGAACTCCATAATGTTGATGAATGAATGTTCTAGAGATACAGGAAAGAAGGGACTGTGGGCTGGGAAGCAAGTGAAGATTTTTTATTCAGGGCTTTTCATCCGAAACCACTCCCAACTTCCTGGTGGTATTTACATGAGACCTCCCCAGTGAGGCACATGAGGCAAATAAAAGCCATTTGGGGGATCAGGGTTTGCTGCTGGCTTTCCTCTTTGTCCCATTGCACACACACACACAGCAGACAAATGCACACAGAGTGAGAGTTCTAATGCAGGGGGCATAAACGGAATGTAAAATTCAATCGAAGACATTGTGTTGGAGGAAGGTTGGAAGAAATAAATATAACTGGGGATGATTTTTTCTTTCCTTTTATGCTTTAAAACTGTTCGTTGTGGTGGATCAGTCAATAGACTGGCTTGATGACGATGATGATGATGATGATGATGATGATTTTCATCCTCCCTTCCACACACACTTATAGAGATGCCTCTGGTGTGACACACTATAATTTCAAATGCAAGCTTGTGAAAAAGTTGGGCTGGGATGGAGCTCTGCTTGTGGCAAACCTGGAGAAGATGAATTTTAAGTAAATAAAAGAAAATGTAAGATATGTGTTCCATCTTTATATTCACACCCCAGGGCACCCTTCATAGACAATGGAAAGGAGACAAAGTTGAGCCAAATCCACCCCCCCTCTCCCTTTTGTTTGGTAAGGGGTTGAGTGACAAGAAGTCATAAGCACAGAAGGGGTGTGGCTCAGGATTTAGCAGGAGCACAGAGGTTGTCCTGGGTGAATTAAGAAGGAGTCCTCCTCACCATCATTTGCCTTTGGACAGGGGTGGGGAAACTCATCCAAATGGTTTGGGAGCCCAACGCCTTTCATCCAGTGTAGCCATTGTGAAGTTTGAGAGATGATGATGGTGATGATTAATATTACTATTAATTTATTATAGTTATGATATCACTCTTCATCATAAATTCTTGAAACATTTCACAAAATTTAAATACAATGTAAAAGCCACAAATAAGTACCGTATTTTTGGCACATTAACACTCACTCCTCCCCCCCCGAAGTAAGGGAAATGTCTGTGCGTGTTATGGAGGGAATGCCTATGGGTGGCATGCCTACGGGTTTCCTCCTCTAAAAACTATGTGCGTTGTTATGGCCGGGTGCGTGTTATAGAGCGAAAAATACGGTAGTTAAAACGTCTAAGAACGTCAGCAGTTCGTGACTTGTCACAGGCAGCTGTGGGGGAGTCTTTGGCCTGACTGTGGTGGTGGCTGAGGAAGTGGGACATTTAAACAGAAGCCAGGGCAGTTTCTGTAGATCTGGGACATTCTGCTCAACAGTAGGACAGTTGGAAAGCTCTGCTGTACTACAAATATTTTGTCTACACATGCCCTCAATCTATAGGCTATCCATTATTGTAGAAAAGAAGATTGTGCCATGGATTCCTTCCCCACAAACTGTTTGCCAATGGGCTGAGAGCACAGAGATAATTGCTTGAAAGTTTCTCAGGGACTCAAAGTCTCGGGGGGCTCATAGAAGGTTGGTTGACCAGGAAACATCTGAGAAAGTAATTGCTTCACAGATGAAATCACCAACCTGTAGTTCGAGCAGCATTTTATTTCAGTCCTGGCAGATGGAGCATGTTGTCATCTTTGGCACCATGACTGCCCCCTTGTGAGAAACAAGAGGGGGAAGAAGTCTGCTTTTTATAACTAGATGCTTAATGTGCAAAATGACATTTACCAAACTTCTCACTGTAACATCTGTCTACTAAACATGCTCTATACCTTTCAGTCTCAACCAGATGCATTTCTTTTGATTGTATAAATTCACTTGCAGAAGGAGAGAGACTCTATCATCGATCTATCTATCATCCATCTATCATCTATCCTATCATCTATCCCTATCATCATCTATCTATATATCTATCTATCATCTATCTAATATATTTACATGTTTGTGTGTTTTGATAGGCGGCTCATTGCATAAATAAAAGCCCTTGTTAAACATGCATATCTAAATTGCCATATATGTTTGCTTTGCCGAAGACCCTAAAGAGACGGCAGAGACTTGTATGTGGAGAGAAGGTGTCCTGACTCCATCCTTTCTCCCAGTGAAGAAAATTTCCACACCCAGAGGCCATGGAAAAATGCTTTACGACAACTACATAAAGTATATGCATTACATAAAGAAAACATCATATGACCTCACCATAGGCAAGTGCACACACGTGAGCCTTTAAAAGGACTCTAACTTCCCAAAAAACATGAACAGAGAGCATCATGTGTGTTATATAGTTCATGTAAAAAGAGGGATAGAAGCAAGAATTAAACCACAAGATGCTGCTTGAACTTCTGTAAAATCCTGACCTTAAATATGTCTTTGGGCCTTATAGACTTAAATAAGAAACAGGTGGCGGAGTTCTGACACACTAAAGGGGACAAACAAAAATCTTTTGAACTACATGTTCTTCAGTCTCCTGCAGCTGAATCATTTCAGAGAGCATCTGTGGGCAAAGGAGGGATTTTGCTTGGCTCCAGATTCACTTCCTCTCACTGTGTCTCTTGCACAGTAATAAACAGCCGTGTCCTCAGGTTTCAGATTGTTCATTTGCAGATAGAGGAGGCTGTTAGAATTGTCCCTGGAGACGGTGAATCTTCCCTTCACTTTATCCAAGTAGGAAATGGTAATTAGATTGGGGATATATGTAGGCCACCCATTCCAGGCCTTTCCCAGGAGCCTGTCTCACCCAGTTCATGTAAGCATTCCCAAAGTTGAACCCAGAGGCTTGGCAGGAGAGGCGGAGGACTCCCCAGGCCTTTTCACATCTCCCCCAGACTCAACCAGCTGGACCTCCGATTGGACACCTAGAAAGAAGGGCATATTGAGAGACCAGATCCATGTTATAAACACCCAGAATGTATCAGCTTTCTTCAACTGGAAAATGAATTTACCTCCCCAAGCTGCTGAAAAGAAAACAAGTTGAAGGAAAACTATCATTTTCCTTGTCTGATTCTTTGAGAGAGTTAAGCAAGAAGTGGTCACACATATGCAAGGGAAGGGAGGTTCTCTGACTGGCTTTAAAAAAGATGCTCTCCTCTATAGAATTTACATATCCATCAGTTATAAAAGCACCAACAGAGACTCTAGGCCAGTGAGGGAATAGAGTCATATCTGCACTTGTGTCAGAAATCTCCTTCTTTGCTGCTGCACAGTTTGTACAGGTCTTTACAGTGATGGTTTTGATGTAGAACTCTCAGGAAAAGAGAGCAACACAGGTTTTCATAACTCCATCACTTTCAGCATGCCCAGTGCTTGTACCATCAAAGGTGGGGAACAATTTCTTAGCATAACTGTGGGGAGGAATTGGGCTTCAATGATATGGGTCAAATGAGCAGAGGAAAATCTAGATTAACACTATAGATCACAGCTCCACAAATAAATGAAATGTCTGTGGAATGCTCTCTCTTAAAGGCTTTAAATAAAAAGATACATGAATAGCATACGTATAAGAATCCTGTCTTAATGTAGAATAGAAGAGCACATGGCATAGCTCCTTGTTCTTGCTCTTCTCAAAGCATGGGGAATCCTGTCTCTGTAAGATGTGAATGAGAAATACAAAAGCTTTGTTTACATTGGGGGGGGGGGTATATGGTGGCATATGCACGTTCAGAAACATTCCCTGTTTGCATGTCAAGGCATCCTCCCTACACTTTGGTCCTCCCCATACCAAGAATAACAACAACAACCAATACTGGGGTGAAATCAGGCCACAACTTTATTGACAACAAAAGTTTGGCATAGGTATTTTGTATACCCCTCCCTTCCTGCAAAAAGAACTTGTATTTTGGGGACAAGAAGAAATGAGGGAGTCCCTGACCTACATCAAGGGGTATCTCCCCCACTGGATTGCACCTGGGGAGTACTATGGCCCCTCACCCCTGCCTGAGCATCAGGACAGTAGCATCTCCCCATGATCCCTTTAACAGGATACTCTGTTTCGAAGGCAGGGGCTACAACCGCCCCTCAGAGCAAGATTATACCTACCCAATGCCTAAACTGTCAAAAGTTGTGACAATTACAGTGAGGATGGCAAAAAGCAGAGGGCTGAGTTGGAAAATTTCAACCTGGCCCCCAACACGGTGATCGTCTCTGCCATAGCAAAGTGGAGCAGAACAACATGCAATAGCAATATGTAAAGTGGGTGGGTGGGGATCCAACGAAAAGTGGCTGCAGAAAAAGCCACGGGTCTGTATTATGTACTTGCTCCAACTCACTGATTAGGCAAGTGGACAGGGCAAATTACCCGTATATACTCGAGTATAAGTCCACCCGAATATAAGCCGAGGAACCTAATTTTTCCACAAAAAAACTGGGAAAACTTATTGACTCAAGTATAAGCTGTTTCACCACACCACAAACCTCTTCCTCCCAGCCCCTCCTGTCCCCTTGCCTACCTAGGGTGCTGCCGAGAGGTCAGAGGCTGGTGGCAGCAGCGGCGGAGGAAGAACAAGCAGCCCAAAAGGGCTGCTTTCAGGCTGCTCGTTCCTCCTTCTCTGCCACCGATAGCCACGGACAGGGACCCTCACTTGAGTATAAGCTGAGGGGGGCTTTTTCAGCATAAAAAATGTGCTGAAAAAGTCGGCTTATACTCAAGTATATGCGTTACTCAAGCAACAAGTTTGGCTCAGGGCATTTCCATGCTGCCTGGGTATCCCAAGTCAGATTGTGGCATGCAGGGGAATGCCAGTCCACAATTGTGCCAGCCAGAGAGGATGAACACACTTCTCACAGTTTCCTCGCTCCCCAATTGAAATTTCAAAGAATCTCTTTAGTGTAGCCAATAGAACAAGCTGTGGTGTGTGGCAGTTTGTGTGTTGTTGCTCATTGCAGAATGATGGCCCTAGATGTAAATGAAAAAGAGAACTGACTCACATTTTAAAAAATAAATATTTGTAGATCTGATCTGGACCCTGAGGTCATAATTTGAGGCTGTTTTTTCATGTTCCTCCTCCACATGATATCTGCAGGGTGGTAAAATGAGAAGGAGTCTTTTCTGCAATGGCTCCCTGTTTGTGGAATGCTCTCCCCAGTGAGGATTGCCTGGAACCATGATTACATCTGTAGGCACCAGGCAAAACCTTTTCTCTATAACCAGGCCTGTTAAGTTGTGGGTGAACATATCAGACGACACAGTGATTCTTTAAACAGCTCTTGTTTATTCACAGGCCAGAACTGAACTGAACTGAAGGGTTTAAACAGCCTGCTTATATAGAGCTCCACTACAATGCAACTGTAACAACTTTCTGTAACTATCCAATCACTGAATGTCACTTTCAATCCCTTATTTGCATATGTGGACCTGAGTGAAAACTATTTACAGTATCCCCCTGCAGGCCCAGGGGGAGAACTTCAGTACATAACAAGGCCTTTGCCCATTAACTATCCGTGGTCTATTAGAAGTGGATGAGGTGTTTTTAATGTATTTCTCTTTACTCTTGGTTTTAATGTATCTATGTGGGGTTTTGTATCTTGGGTTGTAAGTCTCATTGGATTGCCGTGGGAAAGATAAAGCAACTGATAAATTCATAATAATAACACTAATAAATCAATATAGTTTGCATAGCAAGAGCCCCAAGTGTACAGCTACATGACTAGCTAGCTGTCTCTGTGTGAATGGGGACCGGGAAAAAGAAGGTGGCAGACTATGGGACAAAATTATCTTAACAGGTTTCTTTGATCTCTGGCAGCTGATATAATATCCCTATTTTCATGTGGAATCTTGCAGAAAATGCAACTCTTCTGTTTTGATTAAAGGAGGGTTTTTGTCTGGCTTCAGATTCACTTCCTCTCACTGTGTCTCTTGCACAGTAATACACAGCTGTGTCTTCCGATTTAAGGCGGTTCATTTGCAGATAGAGGAGGCTGTTGGAATTGTCCCTGGAGATGGTGAATCGTCCCTTCACTTTATCCAAGTAGTAAATTGTACCTGAAGTGGTGCTTATGAAGGCCACCCATTCCAGGCCCTTCCCTGGAACTTGTCTCACCCAATTCATGTCATAGCCCCCAAAGTTGAACCCAGAGGCTTGACAGGAGAGGTGGAGGGACTCCCCAGGCTTTTTCACATCTCCTCCAGACTCCACCAGCTGGACCTCTGATTGGACACCTAGAAAGAAAGGCATCTTAAGAAGTTGTTGCATGTCAACAACACCCAGAATGAACCAAACTTCGATAACTGGTATGAGGAATTTACCTCCAAAAGCTGCTGAAAAGAAAACAAGCTGAAGCAAAGCTATCATTTTTGCCTGCCTGATGCTTTGAGAGATTTGACCAAAATGTGGTCCCTAGTATACAGCGGTAGGGAGCGTGTTTGACTGCTTTAAAGAGGAAGCTCTCTCTGAAATTTACATAAAAGCACCAACAAAGACATTCAACAATGCCTGACTGGAAGCAAATGGTGACCCGGCAGAAATATACTTATTTGCCATTGCACAATTTGCATAGCTCTTAACCTTGATGGGCTTATGTATCCCCCTCATGCACACAGGCTCCATGATTTCAAAGATGGAAACCATCAAATATATAAATAATGGGGGCAGGGGTAATGGGTTTGAAGTATGTGCCTGAAAGTACATTTCATTTAAAATTACTTTGAAATTGGTCAAAAAAGTTGATCAAGGGGAAACATTAAATTTAGATCAAATCTCTATTGTTGTTGTTCTATAATATCTTGCCCAAACCCAGAGAATACAGCTAGTTTGCCGCTGGTGAATGTTGTGAAACAGTTAAAATATCATTAGTTTTGCATGGCCCTAATTTTTGTTTCCTTAAAAAAAAAAGTTTCTTATTGCTTCTCTAAATAAAGATTAGAGACCGCGGGGTGATACTGCGGCCTAAACCACTGAGCTTTGGACTTGCCGATCAAAAGGTTGGTGGTTCGAATCCCCGCAATGGGGTAAGCTTCTGTTGCTCGGTCCCAGCTCCTGCCAACCTAGCAGTTCAAAAGCACGCCAAAAAGTGCAAGTAGATTAATAGGTACAGTTCTACCCCCCGACTCAACCATCTGAATTTATGATTCAGCACCTGGAAATAAAGGCATTTTAAGACGCTTGTCCATACTTCTGCTAGTGTTGTGTCTAGAAAACACAAGTCTGAGCGGTTTCCCCCTCTTTAGTGTTATACAAGAAGAAATTGCAATTTGGAGGAACCACAAATGGCTGTTTGCTCCAATGGAGCACTAAAGAACAGTTTGCCGGGGGAAGGGGTCAGTTATCAGCGAGACAATGGGTAAGGCCTCAAGATGAAGCCGTTTTTTTTAATTGAAAAGATATATTTACCTCCAAATGCTGTTGAAAAGAAGACAAGCTGAAGCAAAAGTATAATTTCCCCTCTTGAATTATTTGAGATGGTTTAGTGAAAAGTGGTCCCAGGAATTCAGGGTTTTGTAACTGGGGCAGGGTTAGCGCCTAACTGACATGGAGGAAGCAGCTCTTTGGTGGCTTATTGCCACATATATATTTTTTAATAAATAGTATGCTTATTTACTAAAGTACACTATAAAAGAGAAACACAGGGACCTTCAAATTAAATATCCTTTTACGGGGGAGTATAGTGAGAAGGTGAACATATCTGCTTTTCTCAGGGCAGGGCAACTCTGGTGAGACTTGGCAAATTAATATGAATATAATGTGTGACTTGGCAAATACAATTACCTACATGAATCAGGAAATTTACTTGCATCAAGACGAGAAGAAGAGTTTGGATTGGATATCCCGCTTTATCACTACCCGAAGGAGTCTCAAAGCGGCTAACATTCTCCTTTCCCTTCCTCCCCCACAACAAACACTCTGTGAGACTTCAAAGAAGTGTGACTAGCACAAGGTCACCTAGCAGCTGCATGTGGAGGAGCGGGGACGCAAACTCGGTTCACCAGATTACGAGTCTACCGCTCTTAACCACTACACCATGTTTGCTCTCCATCATTATCAAGTGTTGGCAAGCAGTCCTTTTTTAGTCTTGACAAAAACAAGCAAAATAAAGGCATCAGTAGAGGAGATCTGAATATTTTCTGACTGGACCACACCTCCTTCCATTGGCATTTTCTGTTCTTGACCCCATCGTTTCCCTCTTGTGGGGAACAGGAAGAGGTGGAATATGATTCCAGGAGTCTTGGTTTCTGACAAGATGCTTAATTTTCAAAATGACATTTGGCATAGATTTGTGGGTATACCGTCTGTGACATGGAGAAGAGCAAAGCAGCATCGAACATGTAGTTGCAACTAATACACATTTCAAGTATTAGAGATTGATTTTTTTAATTATTATTCTTTCAGTTAATTCTTCTCTTAACATACCACAGAATATACCATTGCTGAACAGAGCTGCAAACCATATGTTTTCCATATCTGATTATTTTCCTCACCACAATGGAGAGGTAGGTGTTGGGGAATAAGTGTTATGTATGCACATAAACACAATTCCCATGGAATTTATAATATTTATTTCCAGCATTTTATTCTAGCTTTTCCCTCAAATTCAATACATTATATCGCCCTCCTCATATATTCCCTGTAACACCCCAGTAAGGTAGGTCAGACTATGAGGCTGTGACTGACCCAAGGTCATCTAGTGAGCTTCATGGAAAAGTAGGGATTTGAACCCAGGTTTCCCAGGTCCTATGTGCTGCAGAAGAGGTTTCAGCCCATGCCAAGAGATGATGGGATGATGAAGAAAGACACAATGGCCAAATCAGAATTTTGTAAAAAGTCTACATTTCTCATTGAGGTCTATCGCCAGCAGCCTTAAGCATAACTCAGAGGTATGAGCAGACAAAACACAAATAATCATCTATTTGCAAAATTGGATATTGATTTTAGATGGTAGGAAAAAAATGCTGCAGCAAAGTCATTTTATACAGCGCTGTACTGATCCACATTGGTCTATTTCCATTGTGTGTCACTTCTGCAGGTTTCCATCAGTATAATCATTTCTGGATTAAGTTACAGATTGAAGAGGAAGGCAGTCTGGATGTTGTTCCGCATCATCTGTGGAATGTAGAATTGCTCTGTCACAGTTTTCACAGTATATTTGTTTATAGAAGCAGGACTTCTACTTTTTGAACAGGGCCCAATAGGCTTTGTCTCACTGTGTACTTCGGGCACAGAAATACACAGCGGAGTCTGCAGCTGTCAGGGAGTTCAGCTGGAGGGAGAACTCATTCTTTGAGGCATCTGAAGAAATGGTTGCTCGGCTCTTCAGAGAAGGGGCATATCTTGTTTCTCCATCATAGGGGTATATCCCTGCAATCCATTCCAGACCTTTCCCAGGAGCTTGACGGATCCAATGCCACTCATAGTACCGAGTAGAGGTGGAGAAACCTGTGACTTTACAAAGCAGGCTGAGATTCTCTCCTGGTCTCACTACTCCTGGTCCAGATGATACAAGCTGAATGTCTGAGGAGACCCCTTGGAAAGAGAAAAGATGGCAATGAATGGTTGTTCGTCATCAATCACCACATGAAGTAAATTAATTGCAGAAACTTCCCATACCTTTAGAAAACACCACCAAAGAAAACAAGAGCAACAAGAGCTCCATAATGTTGATGAATGAATGTTGCTAGAGATACAGGAAAGAAGGGGACTTGGGGCTGGGAAGCAAGTGAAGATTTTATATTCAGGGCTTTTCATCCGAAACTACTCCCAACTTCCTGTTGGTATTTACATGAGACCTCCCCAGTGAGGCACATGAGGCAGATAAAAGCCATTTTGGGTGATCAGGGTTTGCTGCTGGTTTCCTCTTGTTCCCTGCACACACACAAACACACACAGCAAAATGCACACAGAGTGGAATTCTAATGGAGGGGGGCATAGAGAATGCAAAATTCAAGCAAAGATTGGTGTTGAAGCACGATTTGGAAGAGATAAATGTATGTGATGGAGTTCTTCTTTATAGGCTCTTAAAACTGCTGGGTGTGTGGAAAGTTCAAAGGGACGTTCCATTTATTATTATGATTATCATCATCATCAATCACAATTTCAAGCCCCTCCTTCGCATGCAATATAGAGATGCTGTTGGTGTGATGCAATTATAATTTCATATGTACTTGTGAAAAAAGATTTGCTGGAGGAATGTCTGCTTTGCAACCTGGAGAAATGGAATTTTTAGGTAATAAGAAGAAAATGTTAGCTATAGTCCATCTTTATAGTCAACAACGCCAGTGGATCCTATCTTCCACCCTGGAATGCCCACCTCCCAAATGCACAATTATTTATATCTCTGCCCCGGAAAAACATCAAGAGACCTGTTAAAAAAAAAAAAGGCTTCTACTGCAAGGAGAGTATTAAAAATTTCTCTTTAGCAATAAATATTAAAAGTGCTGTCACAATATTTTGTAAGGAGGTCAATTTGCCTTCATAAAAAAAGCCACTCCCCCTCTCTCTTTTGCTTGGGTGGATGGGTTTATTGACAAGACGGTCTTAAGCACAACAGGGATGTGGCTAAGGATAGAGGACAATCATGGAGGTTGTCTGGGTGAATTAAAAAGGAGTCCTCCCTCACCAGCATATTGGCCTTTGGACAGGGGTGGGGAAAGTCGCTTGTCAATTCCATTCCATTGCCAATGACCATTTCTGTTCTTCACGACCATGGCTGCCACCCTTGTTGGGGAGAGGAAGAGGTGATATTATTGCACGGAGTTTTTGGGTTTCTAACAAAGAATGCGTTCATTTGCCAAAATGAACGTTATTGGCATAGATTTTGTGGTGTATCTTCTAGTGATATTGGGGAAAGGCAAAGCATACCTGAACTGTATTTGCACCCAAACCACATTTCAAGTTATTCAGATCTTGATATTTTAAGTTTTTATTCTTTCAGTTTAATTCAACAGGTGTTAAGATCACAGAAACACACCATTGCTGAACAGATCTGGCCGAAAACCATAATGTTTTCCCAAATTTAATTCTTCTCCTCACCACAAGGAGAGATTAAATGTGTGGATAATGAAGTAATCTGATCAATCTCCATCCGCTTGGCTGTTGCAACATCATTAACATAAACACACCATTCCCATGGAATTTATTTTATGTTGATTCATAGGATTTTATCCCAGCTGTAGATCACAGCTCAGCAAAGAAATGAAATGTTTTTGAAATACCCTCTCTTAAAGGCTTTAAATAAAAAACAACAACACAAAATGCACATGTATAAGAATCCCATCTTAATGTAGAGCACATGACATAACATTCTCATAGCTCCTTGTTCTTCCTCTTCTCAAAGCACAGGGAATCCTGTCTTTGCAATAGGCAAATGAGATATATAAAAGCTGTGTTTACATGGGGGTGTCACTAAACATGGTGCTCATGACTGCATATATATGCATGTTCAGAAACATTTCTTATTTACGTGTCAAGGCATCCACTTTGGTCCTCTTTAAGCAGTAAAAAGACCCTAACTTAAAATAATAATAATAAGTGAGCATCCTGTGTGTTATATAATTCATGTAAAAGAGGGATAGAGGCAAGAATCAAACCACAAGGTGCTGCTTGAAGCCATGTAAAATCCTGACCTTAAATATGTCTTTGGCCTCAGAGACTTAAATAGCAAACCAGTGACGGAGTGCTGGCATGCTAAAGGGCACAAAAACTCAGAGCGCGTCTGTGGGCAAGGGAGGGTTTTTGCTTGGCTCCAGATTCACTTCCTCTCACTGTGTCTCTTGCACAGTAATACACAGCCGTGTCCTCTGGTTTCAGGTTGTTCATTTGCAGATAGAGGAGGCTGTTGGAATTGTCCCTGGAGATGGTGAACCGTCCCTTGACTTTATCTGAGTAGCGTTTGCCAGATGAATCTGTACTTATATATCCCACCCATTCCAGGCCCTTTCCAGGAGCCTGCCTCAACCAATCCATGTAGTAGCTGCTGAAGGTGAACCCGGAGGCTTGACAGGAGAGGTGGAGGGACTCCCCAGGTCTCTTGACATCCCCTCCAGACTCAACCAGCAGGACTCCAGTCTGGGCACCTAGAAAGAAAGGCATTTTAGCATAACTGCTGCATGTCATAACACTCAGAGTGTCCCATGCTTCTTGATTTGAGAACGGATGAATTTACCTCCAAGAGCTGCAGAGAATAAAACAAGTTGTAGAAAAAGTATCATCTTCCTTATCTATTTCTAGAGAGCTGAATGAAAAGTGGGCTCAGGTATTCAGGGTCACTGGTGCAGGGAGGGGGTCTGGCCATCCTAAATAGGTGTCTCTCTCTGAAAATTTGCATACCCAGCTGGAGAAAAGCAGCAACAGAGACTTCAGGTAGTCTCTGACTGTAGGCATATCTAGTCTTTGTAAAAGTCTGCTTCCTCGTTAACGTAAAACTTCCGTACTTCTTAACAAGGGTGGAAATACATATCTTTCTAAGGATAAAATGAATACACAAACATTTGAGGGGGGAACGAGTTCCCTTGAACATGCCATGTACTCCCGGTGAACAATTTCTTGACATTGTTGCAGGGAGGAATTGTGCCGGAATGGCACGTTCAAGTGTAGCAGCAGAAGGAAAAGCTTAGATTAACCATTAAGCAAAAATATTCTTTGTAAATTTTTTTTATAGGTATCCTGACTTGAAGTAAAGAATCAGAGCAAAAGACCAGGCCCTCTCATGGTCCCTTGTTTCTGGCCTGCCCATGGTTACCTGTTTACACACAGAGCCATTCCCTGTGAAGCACAGCTCGCAGCCCCACTTCAGCTGAAATTAGACTTCAATAAATAAACACTTTAGCCAACAGAATAGTTGGCTGTGGTGTATGCAGCTGGTGCTCTTTCAGCAATGGTTTTCACCATGGGGTCTATCGATATACAGCTTATATATGGGTACACTGTCTTAAGGTAGAATATTGGAGAAAATGACAAGGCATTCTCTTTTATGGAAAAACCACTTAAAAGTTGGAACAGAATATTTGAGATTTATAAAATAAGATTGGAAGTAAGGTAACAAATTGCTGCACATAACTATATGATTGAGAACGCAGGGAAGGGAGATGCGAGGAAGTCTAAAGATCATGAAAATATGATTTAATGAAATAATTTTACTTTATTCTTATTTTCCTTTTTTCTTTTATTCTTTCTACTTTATAATTTTACTTTTGTGTTTGTTATATGGTGATGGTATTTTATATGTTTGATGGTTTGTTTGTTGTTTAAAAATTGAAATAAACATTTTATATATATATAAAAAAAGACAAGGCATTCTCATAGAATCTTGTTGCTGCCCTTCTCATGCTTGAAATAGGAAATAGGAAAGCTGTGTTTACATCAGAGGGTGGCAATGTGGCAACCTTCCTTACTTTCCATATATTCTACTTCCCCCATTGAAATTAGGGATGAAGGTAGCACTTGATTGTAGCCAAGATAATAGTTTGTGGTGTGTGGTTGATGTGGTGTTTCTGTGTGCTGCCCATGAGATATTTTTTTCTGGAGGCCACATATGTCCATGGGTCCAGAATAGTTGATGACCCTGGTCTACATGAACCGGATGCTTCATTCACATAAATAGCAAACAGAAGTATTTTCATCCCCAAAGGTAAAACTGGGGGCGAACTGTATGCTTTTCAATCAGAACAATCTCCATCGGTCACACAAGAAAATGTCATATGCCATGCCCATGGGTCAGTCACTATTTATGTTTCTTTTGATGTCTTCAGGCTATAGGGCACCCAGAATCAGACACTAGTGGATTAGGCCATGAATTGCCCCTTCATGAATTGCTACCCATGGGCTGGCGACATAAGAAAAGATTGTGAGAAAGTCACCCAGGGAGTCAAATCTCAAGGGGCTCCAAAAATGTGGCTTCACAAGAAATGTCTGAGGAAATGATTAGCCTCGCAGATGAAACCACCAACTGTACTTAAGACACCAATTTAATTCAGTCATGGCCAATGGCATTTTCTGTTCTTCGCACCATGGCTGCCCCCTTGGGGAGACGAGGAGGAGGAGGTTGTGGTGGTAGGGAGTTCTGAGGTATTGTGACAAGATGGTTAATATGTGAGAGAGATTTATGAATTTTCCTTCAAGTGATGCCAGAAGATGTGTTGTGGGATGCCAGACGTTGTCAGGGATTCTTGCATTTAGCAAAACAAGTGATATTTTACCAATCCCAGGTGTTATCTTACCAATCTTAAGCAAGAGAGGGCACTTGTATTTGTTTGGTGTCAAACTCATGCCTGACAATTCTGTTGCACACCATCCCAATCTCCAAGCAGCAAAATATCCAGGGGTCAGAGGTGGATTCAAGGGAACATGACAAGTCTGGCTGCACTTGACATGGAATCTTGGGGTGCCATAACTATGACTTAGTATGAGGCATGAGAGGTGGGGGTTTCAGATTTTGGCATTGCACAGGGTGCTGCTGAAATTTAAGATTCCAAGGTTCAGCACTGCAGGGTTTCCAGCCCTAGGTGTAGATGAACCAGACAGTAGAGTCACACTTTAAAATATGAAGTATTTTTCGCCGGCTCAAATATCACTATAGGCATTTAGGTTGAACTAGGCACACATCCTACTGCAAATGTCCTGTTTCCACATTATGGTTCCTTGTGTATTTCATAATCACTATCTATGACAGTTTTATTTTAATGCCTCCAATCTATAGGACACCTAGATTAGGAGAGAAGTCAATTGTGTCATGGATTCCCCCTCCATTAATTATTACTCATGGTCTGAAGAACTAGAGAAATGTCTCTCAAGGCATCAGGGTCTCAAGGGGCCCATACAAAGTTGGTTCACATGGAAATGTCTGAGGAAAATATGAGGAAATGATTACAGATGAAATCACCAGTGATACTTCAAGCACCATTTTATGTTAGTTGTGGTTGATGGCATTTTCAGTTCTTTGCACCATGACTCTCCCTTTGTGTGTTCCTTGTGACGTGCACAGAAATGTATCAGTCTGAATTATCTGAATACTTTTATTCAAATTCTTGATTCTGAATCAATTCAGAGGCAGCTGCTGGCAAAGGAAGGTTTTTGCCTGGGTTCAGATTCACTTCCTCTCACTGTGTATCTCTGCTCCACAGTAATACACAGCCGTGTCCTCGGGTTTAAGGCTGCTCATTTGTAGATAGAGGAGGCTGTTGGAATTATCCCTGGAGATGGTGAATCGTCCCTTCACTTTATCGAAGTAGCGAATGTCAGATGAACCTGCATTTATACTTGCAACCCATTCCAGGCCCTTTCCCTGAGCCTGTCTTCCCCAGTGCATCCATTTGCTGCTGAAGGTGAACCCAGAGGCTCGACAGGAGAGGCGGAGGGACTCCCCAGGCCTTTTCACATCCCCTCCAGACTCAACCAGCTGGACTTCTGACTGGACACCTAGAAAGAAAGGCATTTTAAGAGACCTGCTGTATGTCTTTAACACCCTTATTGTACTAGCTTTCATCAACAGAAAGGATGGATTTACCTCCAAAGGCTGCTGAAAAGAAAACAAGTTGAAGCAAAGCTATCATTTTCCCTGTGTGAAATGTTGTCCCAAGCATGCAGGCAAAGGGAGGGTGTCTGACTGGTTTAAAGAGGAAGTTTTCTCTGAAGATTTACATACCCATTAGGATAAAAGGACTAGCAGAAACATTTGGCAATGTAGAGATGGAGGTGTGTCTGCTCTTTGCAAAAATATCCTTCTTTGCTACCATACAATGCACACAGCTCTTTACAGTGGTGGATTTATGTATCCGTATGAGGTTAGAAGAGCAACACAGGCTTCTGCTTTGAACATGTCCAGTGCCCTTATTAAGGATGGCTGTGAATGGCTCATTAACATTAATGGAAATATCAAATGAGTTTTCAGAAAGTTTAAATTCGAAATTAAATAAAAATGTAGATAAGAGCTCAGCATAGAGAGAAAAATGTTCAGTGCCATCTCGTAAAGGATTTAAATGAAAAGGTAGAAAATACAGTTTATCCTGCCTTAAAACCAAGTAATAGAGCGCTCTAAGCAATGAGAGTCCTTTATAATGTGTTCTTTGCAATGTGTGAATGAGGAAATATGAAATATGTGTTACATCCAGGGTTGCTAACATGCTGCCCATAGGTGCCCATGCATCTGCAGAAAGCTTCCCTGATTCTCCTTCCCCAAGAAATTAGCCTTTATATAAGCTCAGTCTATATAACAGGTTGTGGTGTGTGATGGGTTGCTTGTGGTGTTTGTGCATAGTGCCCATGACAGATTTTCCTGATACCCAAAAGGGCCCATAAGTTGTTGGTGGCCCTTGGCCTACATGAAGCAGACACTTGAGTCACGAAGAAAACCCCAAAACGGGAGTATCTTTCTCAGTGCAAAAAGTCTCTATTGGTATATCCAAATGTAGAACTAGGCACAAATTGTTTGGATTAAATCCTGTTTACACATGTACATGATTTACATAAGAAAATATCACATGCTCATGCCCTTGGAATTGTTCCCCATGAGCTGATGACACACAGAGAATTGTGAGAAGAAGAGCAGCCTCACAGGAACAGAATTTGCAGGTGACTGAGGTTTGTATTCCTGTTAACTTGCATAGATAGAGCCCTCAGCTCTTTTGATGAATGACTCTCCCTGTGTGGGTGGAAATGTTTGTAACACATGCATTTCTGAATCCTGATAAATGTCCAGCCCACAAGAGAACCCCCACATACTCTTTTATGAGAAGCAGAACTCTGTGCTTGGAGACAAATGTGTGTTGCTCTAAAGGTTTCCATATTCCAACCTGTGTATGTAATGAAGTACTTCTGTTCCTACAGTTAATGAAAGAGTAGCTTATGGGGGGGGGAATAGATGCACTACATAGAAATCATGCAATCTCAACAGAGGCATGTGCACACATGTGGACAGTGATTTAGACCCAATATGTTCAATTAAACATAAAAAGGCCCTAATATTTTAGAGAAATGTAGAGTGTGAGCATGATTGTTACATAACCCATGGAAAACAGTGATAGAAACCAGAATTAAACCCTATGTAGGAAGGTGTTGAAGTCAGGCTCAAGATTTCTATATTCCGAAGAGCTATGCTCCCCCCTCTAAAACAGTGTCAAGCAATAGATATCACACCCTTTCCCTGGTCCGATGTCTACCCGAGTCCTGCAACGGAAAGCAATATGAAGTGTCGTGAAAATAGCCCGCGCCTCTGAGTGCTACTAGAATCTGTGCAAACCCATGACCTGGAATGTGTTTTGGGGTCTCATTGTAAAATGGGGTGGTAAATGCTGATGTGCAAAATAGCACATGAAAATATTCCTTTAAACTATAAGCTGCAGTGTTTGTTCCTCAAGATTGTAATTGAGAGCAGTCATGAGAAAAGAAGGGTTTTTGTCTGGCTTCAGATTCACTTCCTCTCACTGTGTCTCTTGCACAGTAATACACAGCTGTGTCTTCCGATTTAAGGCGGTTCATTTGCAGATAGAGGAGGCTGTTGGAATTGTCCCTGGAGATGGTGAATCTTCCCTTCACTTTATCCAAGTAGTAAATTGTACCTGAAGTGGTGCTTATGAAGGCCACCCATTCCAGGCCCTTCCCTGGAACTTGTCTCACCCAATTCATGTCATAGCCCCCAAAGTTGAACCCAGAGGCTTGACAGGAGAGGTGGAGGGACTCCCCAGGCTTTTTCACATCTCCTCCAGACTCCACCAGCTGGACCTCTGATTGGACACCTAGAAAGAAAGGCATCTTAAGAAGTTGTTGCATGTCAACAACACCCAGAATGAACCAAACTTCGATAACTGGTATGAGAAATTTACCTCCAAAAGCTGCTGAAAAGAAAATAAGCTGAAGCAAAGCTATCATTTTTGCCTGCCAGATGCTTTGTGAGATTTGACCAAAATGTGGTCCCTGGTATGCAGCGGTAGGCAGAGTGTTTGACTGCTTTAAAGAGGAAACTCTCTGAAATTTACATAACCACGAGGATAAAAGCACCAACAGGGACATTTGGCAACGTCCGACTGGAAGCATATGGTGACGTAGCGAAAATCTCCTTCTTTGCCATTGCACAATTTGCACAGCTCTTAACCTTGATGGGCTTATGTATCCCCCTCATGCACACAGGCTCCATGATTTCAAAGATGCAAACCATCAAATATATAAATAATGGGGAGGGGATGGGTTTGAAGTATGTGCCTGAATGGTACATTTCATTCAAAATTACTTTGAAATTGGTCAAAGAAGTTTATCAAGGGGAAACATTAAATGTAAATTAATTCAATCTCTATTGTTGTTGTTCTTTAATATTATTATTGTTTATTGTTTATTATTATTGTTGTTTATTTTAATTATTAATTATTATTATTGTTGTTGTTCTTTAATATCTTAGGGACGCGGGTGGCCCTGTGGTCTAAACCACTGAGACTTGGGCTTGCTAATTGAAAGCTCTGTGGTTCAAATCCCTGTGACGGGTCGGCTCCCGTTGCTCGGTCCCAGCTCCTGTCTCACCCAGTACATGTTGGAGCTCCTGAAGGTGAACCCAGACATTTGACAGCAGAGGTGGAGGGAATCCCCAGGTCTTTTGATGTCCCCTCTAGACTCAATCATCTGAACTTCTGATTGGGCATCTGGAAATAAAGGCATTTTAGGAGGCCTGTTGTAGGATATGTTGTAGGATACTCAGGGCTAATCCACACTTCTGCTAGTGTTGTGCCTAGAAAACACAAGTCTGAGCGGTTTCCCAGTTGCCTCACTCCTTTCCAAGGGAAAACCCACTCTTTAGTGATAGATAGGAAGAAATTGCAATCTGGAGGAACTACAAGTTGCAGTTTGCTCCAATGGAGTACTAAAGAGCAGGTTGTTGTTGTTTTGTGGTTTGTTTTTTTTTGGGGGGGGGGTTCCAGCAAGACAAGAAGAAGCACGGAGAAGGACTCAAAATGAAGCAGTTTTCTTTAACTGAAAGGATGGATTTATCTCCAAATGCTGCTGAAAGGAAGACAAGTTGAAGCAAAACCATCATTTTCCCTCTTGAATGAATTAAGATGGTTTATTGAAAAGTGGTCCCAGGAATTCAGAGTTTTGTAGCTGTGGCAGGGTTGGCACCAAACTGATTTAAGTAGGAAGCAGTTTCTGAATATTTGCATACCCCCCAGCATAAAAAACCCCACCATAGCTCTTTGGCAGCTTATGGTTGCAGGTCTTTATAACAAATAGTATGCTTATTTACTAATGCACAATTTTACCTGCTGTTACCCCTCATAGATACGTTAAAACCAAGAGGAAAGAGAAATACATTAAAAACACCTCACCCCCTTCTAGGAGACCCCGGATAGTTAATGGGCAAAGGCCTGGTTATAGAGGAAAGTTTTGGCCTAGTTCATACAGATGTAGAATGATGGTTCCAGGCGATCCTCACTTGGGAGAGCATTCCACTAACAGGGAGGCATTGCAGAAAAGGCTCATTCTCATTTTGCCACCTGCCAGACAACACGTGGAGGGGGGAAATGAAAAAAAAAGGCCTCAAATTATGATCTCGGAGTCCGGATCAGATCCACTAATATTTATTTTTTAAATGTGACTCAGTTCTTTTCTTCATTTACACCAAGGGCCACCAAACATTCTGCAATGAGCACAACACACAAACAGCCACACACCACAGCTTGTTCTTTGGCTACACTAAAGACCTTTGAAATTTCCATTGGGGAGAGAGGATACTATGAGAAGTGTTTTCGCCCTCTGCTGTGGGTGTCATTGTGGGCTGCCATTGTGGGCTGGCATACCCCTGTGTGCCATGATCTGACTTCGGATTCCATGGCAGCACAGGAAGGTTTTCGGCCAAACTTGCTGCCTTGACTGTAGTATGCATGTATGCACATAAACACCATTCCAATGGAATTTATTCGATTTATCCATAGCATTTTACCCCAGATTTTCCCTCAAAGAATTCAAAGTGCTATACGTAATATCCCCCTCCTCATATATTCTTCACAACACTCCAGTAAGGTAGCTTAGGCTGAGAGGATGTGACTGATTCAAGGTTATCTAGTGAGCTTCATGGACAAGTAGGGATTTGAAACCGGCTTTCCCAGGTCCTATGTGCTGCAGAGGTGGTTTCATGTCATTCCTTGGGATGATGGGATGATGAAGAAATACACAGTGGCCAATTCACCATTTCTGAAAAAGTCCACATTCCTTCTTGAGCTGTACCCCAGCAACCGTAAGCATAACTCAGAGGTGTGGCCAGACAAAACACAGATAATCATGTATTTACAAAACTGGACATTGATTTTAGGTGGTAGGAAAAATGTTGCAGCAAAGTCACTTGGTACAGCGTTGTACTGATCCACATTTTTCTTTTTCTATTGTGTGTTACTTCTGTAGGTTTCCATCAGTATAATCATTTCTGGATTAAGTTACAGATTGAAGAGGCAGGCAGTTTGGATGTTGTTCCGCATCATCTGTGGAATGCAGAATTGCTCTGTCAAAACTTTCACAGTGTATTTGTAATACACTAGGATTTCTACTTTTTGAACAGGGCCCAATAGGCTTTGTCTCACTGTGTCATCTCGGGCACAGAAATACACAGCGGAGTCTGCAGCTGTCAGGGAGTTCAGCTGGAGGGAGAACTCGTTCTTTGAGGCATCTGAAGAAATGCTTGCTCGGCTCTTAAAGGAAGGGGCATATCTTGTGTCACCATCATAGGGGTATATCCATGCAATCCATTCCAGACCTTTCCCAGGAGATTAACGGATCCAACTCCACCAATTGGACTCAGTAGAGATGGAGAAACCTTTGACTTTACAAAGCAGGTTGAGATTCTCCCCAGGTCTCAATATTCCTGGCCCAGATGATACAAGCTGAATGTCTGAGAAGACCCCTTGGAAAGAGAAAAGATGGCAATGAATGGTTGTTCATCATCAAATTACCGCATGAAGTAAATTAATATTGCAGAAGTTCCCTTACCTTTAGAAAAAGCCACCAAGGAAAACAAGAGCAACAAGAACTCCATAATGTTGATGAATGAATGTGTTAGAGATACAGGAAAGAGGGGACTCTGGGCTGGGAAGCAAGTGAAGGTTTTATATTCAGGGCATTCATCTAAAACCACTCCCAACTTCCTGGTGGCATTTACATGAGACCTCCCCAGTGAGGCACAGGAAGCAGATAAAAGCAGTTGGGGGCATCAGGATTTGCTGCTGGTTTCCTCTTTGTCCCCTGCACACACACACACACACACACACACACACACACGGAAATGCACACAGAGTAGAGTTCTAATGGAGGGGGGATAGATGGAATGTACAATCCAATTAAAGATGGTGTTGGAGGAAGGTTTCGAAGACATTAATGTACTGGGGATGGATTTTTCTTTCTTTTATACAGTGGTACCTTGAGTTACATATGCTTCAGGTTACATACGCTTCAGGCTACAGACACCGCTATCCCAGAAATAGTACCTTGGGTTAAGAACTTTGCTTCAGGATGAGAACAGAAATCGTGCAGTGGCGGTGCAGCAGCAGCAGGAGGCCCCATTAGCTAAAGTGGTGCTTCAGGTTAAGAACAGTTTCAGTTTAAGAACGGACCTCCAGAATGAATTAAGTTCTTAACCCGAGGTACCACTGTACATTAAAATTGCTGGTAGTGGTGGATAGTTCAAGAGACTTGCTGCTGCTGCTGCTGCTGCTGTTATTTCAACCTCCCTTCCCCATGCACAGATATGATGCTGGCGTGATACAATTATAATTTCAGATACAGCTTGTTTAAAAAATGTGCTGCGAGGGAGCTCTGCTACGTGAACTTGGAGAAGAGGAATTTTAAGTAAATAATAGAAAATGTAAGAAATAGGTTCCAGCTTTATATTCACACCCCAGTGCACCCATCCTCCACCCCTGGAATGCCCACCACACTCCCAAATGCAACACCATTACATATTATCTCTGAACAGGGGTGGGGAAACTCATTGCCATTCCATTCATTGTAGATGGAATTTTCTGTTCTTCACACCATGGCTGGCCCCTTGTGGGGAGCAGGAACATTATTGCAGGAGTTTTGGTTTCTAACAAGATGCTTCATTTGCAAAATGATGTTTGGCATAGATTTGTGGGTGCATCTTCTAGTGATATTGGGAAGAGCAAAGCAGCACTAAACATGTAATTGCACCCAAAACACATTTTAAGTATTAGATCTTGATATTTTAAAGTTTTTATTCTTTCAGTTAAATCATGTATTAACATTCCACAGAACACACCATTGCTGAACAGATCTGCCAGACCATATGTTTTCCAAATGTGATTCTTCTCCTCACCACAATGGAGAGGTAAGTGTGTGGACATGAGTAATCTGATCAGCTCCACCAACTGAACTGTGGTATGCATGCATGCATGCATGCACATGAACACCATTCCCATTGAATTTATTCTATTTATTCATTGTATTTTATCCCAGGTTTTCCCTCGAAGAATTCAAGGTGCTGTACATTATATCTCCCTCCTCGTATATTCCCATCAACACTCCAGTAAGGTAGGTCAGGCTGAGAGGCTGTGACTGACCCAAGATCATCCAGTGAATTTCATGGACAAGTAGGGATTTGAACCCGGGTTTCCCAGGTTCTATGTGCTGCAGAGGAGGTTTCATGCCATTCCAAGGGACGATGGGATGATGAAGAAAGGCAGAATGACAAATTCACAATTTTGTTAAAAGTCCACATTTCTGCTTGAGTCTATCGCAAGCAGCCTTAAGCATAACTTAGAGATATGAGCAAACAAAACACAAATAATCATGTATTTACAAAACAGGATATTGATTTTAGGTGGCAGGAAAAAATGCTGTATCAAAGTCATTTTGTACAGTGTTGTACTGATCCACATTAGTCTGTTTCCATTGTGTGTTCCTTCTCTAGGTATTTTCATCAGTAAAATAATTTCTGCATTAAGTTACAGATTGAAAAGGCAGGCAGTTTGGATGTTGTTCTGCATCATCTGTAGAAAGTAGAATTGCTCTGTCAAAACTTTCACAGTGTATTTGTTGATAGAAGCAGGACTTCTACTTTTTGAACAGGGCCCAATAGGCTTTGTCTCACTGTGTCTCTTCGGGCACAGAAATACACAGCGGAGTCTGCAGCTGTCAGGGAGTTCAGCTGGAGGAAGAACTCATTCTTTGAGGCATCTGAAGAAATGGTTGCTCGGCTCTTCAGAGAAGGGGCAAATGCTTTACTTCCATCATAGAGGTAGTACCTTGCAATCCATTCCAGACCTTTCCCAGGAGCTTGACGGATCCAATTCCATTTATAGTACTGAGTAGAGATGGAGAAACCTGTGACTTTACAAAGCAGGTTGAGATTCTCTCCTGGTCTCACTATTCCTGGTCCAGATGATACAAGCTGAATGTCTGAGGAGACCCCTTGGAAAGACAAAAGAGGGCAATGAATGATTGGACATCATCCAATCACCACATGAAGTAAATTAATACTGTAAAACTTCCCGTACCTTTAGAAAAAGCCACCAAAGAAAACAAGAGCAACAAGAACTCCATAATGTTGATGAATGAATGTGCTAGAGATACAGGAAAGAAGGGGACTGTGGGCTGGGAAGCAAGTGAAGATTTTTTATTCAGGGCTTTTCATCCGAAACCACTCCCAACTTCCTGGTGGTATTTACATGAGACCTCCCCAGTGAGGCACATGAGGCAAATAAAAGCCATTTGGGGGATCAGGGTTTGCTGCTGCTTTCCTCTTTGTCCCATGCACACACACACACAGACAAATGCACACAGAGTGGAGTTCTAATGCTGGGGGCATAAACGGAATGTAAAATTCAATCGAAGACATTTGTGTTGGAGGAAGGTTTGGAAGAAATAAATATACTGGGGATGATTTTTTCTTTCTTTTATGCTTTAAAACTGTTCGTTGTGGTGGATCAGTCAATAGACTGGCTTGATGATGATGATGATGATGATGATTTTCATCCTCCCTTCCACACACACCTATAGAGATGCCTCTGGTGTGACACAACTATAATTTCAAATGCAGCTTGTGAAAAAGTTGGGCTGGGATGGAGCTCTGCTGTGGCAACCTGGAGAAGATGAATTTTAAGTAAATAAAAGAAAATGTAAGATATGTGTTCCATCTTTATATTCACACCCCAGGGCACCCTTCATAGACAATGGAAAGAGACAAAGTTGAGCCAATTCAAAAGGGAGAGGGGTGGAAGGAATTGGCTCAACTTTGTCTCCAAGTCATCATTTGACTGACAAGAAGTCGTAAGCACACAAAGGTTGTGGTTCAGGATATAGCAGGAGCATAGAGGTTGTCTGGGAGAATTAAGAAGGAGTCGTCCTCACCAGCATTTGCCTTTGGGCAGGGGTGGGGAAACTCATCCAAATGGTTTGGGAGCCCAACGCCTTTCATCCAGTGTAGCCGTTGTGAAGTTTGAGAGATGATGATGGTGATGATTGGAGATAATGATGATGATGATTAATATTACTATTAATTTATTATAGTTATATATCAATCTTCATCATAAATTCTTGAAACATTTCACAAAATTTAAATACAATGTAAAAGCACAAATAAGTACCGTATTTTTTGCATATTGACACTCACTTTTCCCCCCCTAGAAAGTAAGGGGAAATGTCTGTGCGTGTTATGGAGGGAATGCCTACGGGTGGCATGCCTACGGGTTTTCCTCCTCTAAAAACTATGTGCGTGTTATGGCCGGGTGCGTGTTATAGAGCGAAAAATACGGTAGTTAAAACGTTAAGAACGTCAGCAGTTGTGACTTGTCACAGCAGCTGTGGGGGAGTCTTTGGCCTGACTGTGGTGGTGGCTGAGGAAGTGGGACATTTAAACAGAAGCCAGGGCAGCTTCTGTAGATCTGGGACGTTCTGCTCAAAGTAGGACAGTTGGAAGCTCTGCTGTACTACAAATATTTTGTTTACACATGCCCTCAATCTATAGGCTATCCATATTTGTAGAAAAGAAGATTGTGCCATGGATTCCTTCCCCACCAACTGTTGCCAATGGGCTGAGAGCACAGAGATAATTGCTTGAAAGTTTCTCTGGGACTCAAAGTCTCAGGGGGTTATAGAAAGTTGGTTGACCAGGAAACATCTGAGAAAGTAATTGCTTCACAGATGAAACCACCAACTTTAGTTCGAGCAGCATTTTATTTCAGTCCTGGCAGATGGGGCGGGTTCTCATCTTTGCACCATGACTGCCCCCTTGTGAGAAACAAGAGGGGGAAGAGGTCTGCTTTTATGACTAGATGCTTAATGTGCAAAATGACATTTGGTAGAGATTAATGGCTTTTCCTTCCAGTGAAGCCAAATTCTCCTTTAGACCATTTGATCACCCTGATTTTTTTTATTTTCATTCATTTGCAATTGCCTTACAAAAAAAAATGTTTCTCAATACTCAAAGCGTTTTTAAAACAAATCATCAATGATCATACGTTTGTCACAATGCAATGCCATTAAACCTTGTTTTACCAACCTTCTCACTGTAACCTCTGTCTATTAAACATGCTCTATACCTTTCAGTCCCACCATATGCATTTCTTTTGATTGTATAAATTCACTTGCAGAAGGAGAGAGACTCTATCTCACCCAGTGCATGACATAGCCCCCAAAGTTGAATCCAGAGGCTCGGCAGGAGAGGCGGAGGGACTCCCCAGGCGTTTTCGCATCTCCCCCAGACTCAACCAGCTGGACCTCCGATTGGACACCTAGAAAGAAGGGCATATTGAGAGACCAGATCCATGTTATAAACACCCAGAATGTATCTGCTTTCTTCAACTGGAAAAATGAATTTACCTCCCCAAGCTGCTGAAAAGAAAACAAGTTGAAGGAAAACTATCATTTTCCTGGTCTGATTCTTTGAGTTAAGCAAGAAGTGGTCACACATATGCAAGGGAAGGGAGGTTCTCTGACTGCTTTAAAAAAGATGCTCTCTCTATAGATTTACATATCCATCAGTATAAAAGCACCAACAGAGACTCTGGGCAGTAAGGGAATAGAGTCATATCTGCACTTTGTCAGAAATCTCCTTCTTTGCTGCTGCACAGTTTGTACAGGTCTTTACAGTGATGGTTTGATGTAGAACTCTCAGGAAAAGAGAGCAACACAAGTTTTCATAAACTCCATCACTTTCAGCATGCCCAGTGCATGTACCATCAAAGGTGGGGAACAATTTCTTAACATAACTGTGGGGAGGAATTGGGCTTCAATGATATGGTCAAATGAAGCGGAGGAAAATCTGGATTAACACTATAGATCACAGCTCCACAAATAAATGAAATGTCTGTGGAATGCTCTCTCTTAAAGGCTTTAAATAAAAAGATACATGAATAGCATATGTATAAGAATCCTGTCTTAATGTAGAATAGAAGAGCACATGACATAGCTCCTTGTTCTTGCTCTTCTCAAAGCATGGGGATGTGTAAGATGTGAATGAGAAATACAAAAGCTTTGTTTACATTGGGGGGGGGGTGTTATATGGATGCATTTGCACGTTCAGAAACATTCCCTGTTTGCATGTCAAGGCATCCTCCCTTTGGCCCTCCCCAATACCAAGAATAACACAACAACCAATACTTGGGTGAAATCAGGCCACAACTTTATTGACAACAAAAGTTTGGCATAGGTATTTTGTATACCACCCTTCCTTTCAAAAAGAACTTGTATTTTGGGGACAAGAAGAAATGAGGGAGTCCCTGACCTACATCAAGGGGTATCTCCCCCACTGGATTGCACCTGGGGAGTGTTGTGGCACCTCACCCCTGTCTGGGCATCCGGACAGAAGCATCTCCCCATTATCCCTTTAGCAGGATACTCCGTTTCGAAGGCAGGGGCTACAACCGCCCCTCAGAGCAAGACTATACCTACCGAATGCCTAAACTGTCAAAGTTGTGACAATTACAGTGAGGATGGCAAAAAGCAGAGGGCTGAGTTGGAAAATTTCAACCTGGCCCCCAACACGGTGATCGTCTCTGCCATAGCAAAGTGGAGCAGAACAACATGCAATAGCAATATGTAAAGTGGGTGGGTGGGGATCCAATGAAAGGTGGCTGCAGAACAAGCCATGGGTCTGTATTATATACTGGAGGAACGTCCTTTAACTTGGTTGCCCATGCTTGCTCCCGATTCACTTGATAAGGCAAGTGGACAGGGCAAATTACCCATATATACTCGAGTATAAGTCGACCCGAATATAAGCCTAGGAACCTAATTTTACCACAAAAAACTGGGAAAACTTATTGACTCGAGTATAAGCTGTTTCACCACACCACAAACCTCTTCCTTCCAGCCCCTCCTGTCCCCCTGCCTACCTAGGGTGCTGCCGAGAGGTCAGAGGCTGGTGGCAGCAGTGGCGGTGGAAGAAGAAACAGCCCGAAATGGCTGCTATCAGGCTGGTAGTTCCTCCTCCACCACCGCTGACAGCTGCCGACAGGGACCCTCAATCGAGTATAAGCCGAGGGGGCTTTTTCAGCATAAAAAATATGCTGAAAAAGCCGACTTATACTCAAGTATATACGGTAGTTAAGCAACAAGTTTGGTAGAGCCTTCCTGTGATGTCTGGGAATCCCAAGTCAGATCCTGGCACACAGGGAAGTGCCTGCCCACAATGAGGTACACAGCAGAGAGGGCGAGCACACTTCTCACAGTATCCTCTCTCCCCAATAGAAATTTCAAAGAAGCTCTTTAGTGTAACCAATAGAACAAGCTGTGGTGTGTGGCTGGTTGTGGTGCTTGTGTGGAGTGCCCATTGCAGAATGTTTGATGGTCCTTGGTGTAAATTAAAGGTTGATAGAACTGATCCAGACACTGAAATCATCATTTGAGGCCCTTTTTTTCATGTAACTCCTCCACATGACGTCTGGAGGGTGAGAAAATGAGAAGGAGCCTTTTCTGCAATGGCTCCCTGTTTGTGGAATGCTCTCCCCAGTGAGAATCGCCTGGAACCATAACTCAGAGGTGTGACCAGACAAAACACAGATAATCATGTATTTACAAAACTGGATATCGATTTTGCAGCAAAGTCATTTTGCACAGTGTTGTACTGATCCACATTTTTCTATTTCTATTGTGTGTTATTTCTGTAGGTTTCCATCAGTATAATCATTTCTGGATTAAGTTACAGATTGAAGAGGCAGGCAGTTCAGATGTTTTTCCGCATCATCTGTGGAATGTAGAATTGCTCTGTCAAAACTTTCACAGTCTATTTGTTTATAGAAGCAGGACTTCTACTTTTTGAACAGGGCCCAATAGGCTTTGTCTCACTGTGTCTTCTCGGGCACAGAAATACACAGCGGAGTCTGCAGCTGTCAGGGAGTTCAGCTGGAGGGAGAACTCATTCTTTGAGGCATCTGAAGAAATGCTTGCTCGGCTCTTCAGAGAAGGGGCATATCTTGTTTCTCCATTATAGGGGTATATCCATGCAATCCATTCCAGACCTTTGCCAGGAGCTTGACGGATCCAATGCCACGCATAGTATTGGGTAGAGATGGAGAAACCTTTGACTTTACAAAGCAGGTTGAGATTCTCTCCTGGTCTCACTATTCCTGGTCCAGATGATACAAGCTGAATGTCTGAGGAGACCCCTTGGGAAGAGAAAATATGGCAATGAATGGTTGTTCGCCATCTAATGGCCCCATGAAGTAAATTAACATTGCAGAACTTCCCTTACCTTTAGAAAAAGCCACCAAGGGAAACAAGAGCAACAAGAGCTCCATAATGTTGATGAATGAATGTGCTAGAGATACAGGAAAGAGGGGACTCTGGGCTGGGAAGCAAGTGAAGATTTTATATTCAGGGTTTTTCATCCAAAACTACTCCCAATTTCCTGGTCACATTTACATGAGACCTACCCAGTGAGGCACATGAGGCAGATAAAAGCCATTTGGGGAATCAGTGTTTGCTGCTGGTTTCCTCTTTCTCCCCTGCACACACACAAACACACACACACACAGGCAAATGCACACAGAGTGGAGTTCTAATGGAGGGGGCATAGATGGAATGCAAATTTCAATCAAACACGTTGGTGCTGGAGGAAGGTTTGGAAGAGATTAATGTACTGGGGATGGATTTTTATATATATACTTTAAAACTCCTGGTTGTGGTGGAAATTTAACGGGGCTGGCATTTATTTACTTACTTACTTACTTACTTACTTACTTACTTATTATTTCATAGTCAATGGAAAGAGACAAAGTTGTGTCAATTCCACCCACCCCTCTCCTTTTTGCTTGGTGAGGGGTTGACTGACAAGAAGTCATAAGCCCACAAGGGTTGTGGCTCAGGATGTAGCAGGAGTGTGGAGGTTGTCTGGGTGAATTAAGAAGGAGTCCTCCTCACCAGCATTTGCCTTTGGACAGGGGTGGGGAACCCAATGCCATTCCAGTTATTGCAGATGGAATTTTCTGTTCTTCACACCATGGCTGCCCCCTTGTGGGCAGCAGGAAGAGGTGGAATATGGATCTTGGTTTCTGACTGGAAGATTAATTTGCAAAATGGCATTTGGCATAGATTTGTGGTCGTAGCTTTTAGTGACATTGGGAAGAGCAAAGCAGCACCGAACATGTAGTTGCATCAAAAACACATTTCAAGTATTAGATCTTGATTTTTAAGTTATTATTCTTTCAGTTAATTCACCTGTTAACATACCACAGAACACACCAGTGCCGAACATACCTGTCTAACCATGTTTTCCAAATGTGATTCTTCTCTTCCCCACAATGGAGAGGTAAGTGTGTGGACATGCATGCATGCACATAAACACCATTCCCATGGAATTTATTCTATTTATTCATTGTATTTTATCCCAGATTTTCCTTCGAAGAATTCAAGGTGCTATACATTATATCCCTCTCCTCATATCCTCACAACACTCCGATATCCCCCTCCTCATATATTCTTCACAACACACCAATAAGGTAGCTTAGGCTGAGAGGCCGTGACTGACCCATGGTCATCTAGTGAGCTTCATGGACAAGTAGGGATTTGAACCCGGGTTTCCCAGGTTGTATGTGCTGCAGAGGAGGTTTCATGCCATTCCAAGGGATGATGGGATGATGAAGAAAGGCAGAATGGCAAATTCACAATTTTGTTAAAAGTCCACATTTCTACTTGAGGTCTATCGCAAGCAGCCTTAAACGTAACTCATAGGTATGAGCAGACAAAACACAAATAACAAAAAAGGATATTTATTTTAGGTGGTAGGAGAAAATGTTGCAGCAAAGTCATTTTGTACAGCATTGTACTGATCCACATAAGTCTGCTTCCATCGTGTATTCCTTCTGTAGGTTTTTCCATTGGTATAATCATTTCTGGATTAAGTTACAGATTGAAAAGACAGGCAGTGTGGATGTTGTGGGCTGGGAAGCAAGTGAAGAGTTTATATTCAGGGCTTTTCATCCAAAACTATTCTCAACTTCCTGGTGGAATTTACATGAGACCTCCCCATTGAGGCAGATAAAAGCAATTTGGGGGAATCAGGGTTTCAGCTGGCTTCCTCTTTGTCCCCTGCACACACACAACCACATAGAGACAAAAGCACACAGAGTGGAGTTTTAATGGAGGGGGCTGGATGGAATGCAATATTCAATCAAAGACGGTCTTGGAGGAAGGTTTAGAAGAGATTAATATACTGGGGATGGCTTTCTCTCTCTTTTATACTTTGAAACTGATGATGATGATTTCAGCCTCTCTTCCGCATGCTCCTATAGAGATGCTGTTGGTGTGTTGCAATTATAATTTCACATGCAGCTTGTGAAAAAATTAGGCTGGGAGGGAGCCCTGCTGTGGCAACAGAAGAGGAATTTTTATGTAAATAAAAGAAAATGTAAGATATAGGTACTGCCCTTATATTCACAGCCCAGTGCACCCTTCCCCCACCCCTGGAATGCCCACCACCCTCCCAAATGCAACACTGTTATTTATTATCATGAAATCCCATCAAGAGTCTTTTTTGGGGGGGGGGAATGCTTGCACTGCAAGGAGGGAGATATCTTAAAGTTTCCTTTGGATAAATATTTAGAATAATCCTCTACATTTGAAAGGAGAGTGTTCGCCTTCATAGGCAAAGGAAAGAGACAAAGTTGAGCCAATTCCACCCCCCTCCCTTTTGCTTGGGGAAGGGTTGACTGACAACAAGTCATAAGCACACTAGAGTTGTGGCTAAGGATGTCGCAGGAGTGCAGAGGTTGTCTGGGTGAATTAAGATGGAGTCGTCCTCACCAGCATTTGCCTTTGGACTGGGGTGGGGAAACTCATCCAAAGTTTTGGGAGTCCAATGCCTTTCATTCTAGGGGTAGCCATTGTGATGCCATCCAGTAGTTATTGGTCTCCAAGTCACATCAAAGCAAATTATCAGGGGCAGTGGGAGCAGGAGCCCGGGAACATTTGCAGGGCCACAAGTTCCTCTGCCCTGCCATTGGATAAAAGAGAAAGACTGCCATTTTTTGCCATCTATGACTGGAGGCAGGAGTGGAAAAGGTCTGGAAGTAGTTTGAGGATAGGCTCACTGTGTATGCCAGGCACACTGCTCCTACTTTTCCTTCTTGGAAACAGATTTCTCAGGTTCTCCACAAATCCTCCACCCCCTGCAGTCTAGGCTGAAGATAAAAAGACCCTAAGATCCCAAGAATCATGATGAGTGACCATATCACAGATTATAGATTGTGAAAAAGAGGGGCAGAAGCAAGAATTATATAGCGATTCTGAGAGTCAGGGTCACACTCTGTCATGCAATAGAGATGTCACCCTTCCCCTGATCTAATGTCTAGCTGAATATTGCAACTGAGGGCTTATCCACACTAAGCTTTCCTTCGCATTTTCCAGGCACAGTCCGTGATTTAAAGCTCTGTGTCCAAACACTTCTTTTCTGGCTCCAAATCTTTCCCCATGAAAACCTGCTCTTTGAAGCTGAATTGGAGCAAATGTCAATCCTCGGAAAACCTGAATCGACAATTGCTCCTATTCAACTTTAAAGAGCAGGTTTTTGCGGGGAAGTTTCCAGAGCAAAAAAAGAGTGCTCAGACAGAGAGGTTTAACTGCAAGTGTAGATAAGCCCCGAGAGTGACATGAAGTGTAGGGGAAATACATTTCCTCCAACATTTCTTTGATGGAAATAGGGACATCCTATTCCATAATAATAATGTTACTATTTATACTCCTCCCCCCCCAATCTTACTGGGTTGCTCCAGCCACTCTGGTCAGCTTCCAACATATATAAAAACATAGGTAAAGGTAAAGGGACCCCTGACCATTAGGTCCAGTCGTGGCCGACTCTGGGGTTGCGGCGCTCATCTCACTTTATTGGCCAAGGGAACCGGCGTACAGCTTCCGGGTCATGTGGCCAGCATGACTAAGCCGCTTCTGGCAAACCAGAGCAGCGCACGGAGACGCCGTTTACCTTTCCACTGGAGCGGTACCTATTTATCTACTTGCACTTGATGTGCTTTCGAACTGCAAGGTTGGCTGTAGCAGGGACTGAACAACGGGAGCTCACCCCGTTGCGGGGATTCAAACCGCCAACCTTCTGATTGGCAAGTCCTAGGCTCTGTGGTTTAACCCACAGCGCCACCCGCATCCCTTATAAAAAAACAACAACATATAAAAACATAATAAAACCCTAAACAATAAAAAACTTCTCCATACAGGGCTGCCTTCAGATGACTCAGGGGGGTGAGATAATTCCATACCCTCCAACATTTCTCTGGGGAAAATACTGACTTCCTATGGGAAAGCAGGACATTCTCATGTCAAATCACAAACTGGGATGGCTTCTGTAAATCCAGGACTGTACCTGTAAAATAGGGACACTTGGAGGGTCTGTAAATAGTAGAAGCCTCAGGGTACTGCTGGAACCTGTGCAAAAACATGACCTTCAATGTGTTTGGGGGCCTCATAGACTTACATGTAAAATGTGATGGTGAATTCTGGGGTGCAAAAGGGGACATGAAAATATTTATCCTCATTGTAAGTTGCAATGTTTGCTCCTCAAGATTGTAATTGAGAGCAGCCATGAGAAAAGGAGGGTTTTTGTCTGGCTTCAGATTCACTTCCTCCCACTGTGTCTCTTGCACAGTAATACACAGCCGTGTCCTCGGGTTTAAGGCTGTTCATTTGCAGATAGAGGAGGCTGTTGGAATTGTCCCTGGAGATGGTGAATCTTCCCTTCACTTTATCCAAGTAGTACATTGTACCTGAAGTGGTGCTTATGAAGGCCACCCATTCCAGGCCCTTCCCTGGAACTTGTCTCACCCAATTCCATGTCATAGCCCCCAAAGTTGAACCCAGAGGCTGACAGGAGAGGTGGAGGGACTCCCCAGGCTTTTTCACATCTCCTCCAGACTCCACCAGCTGGACCTCTGATTGGACACCTAGAAAGAAAGGCATCTTAAGAAGTTGTTGCATGTCAACAACACCCAGAATGAACCAAACTTCGATAACTGGTATGAGAAATTTACCTCCAAAAGCTGCTGAAAAGAAAATAAGCTGAAGCAAAGCTATCATTTTTGCCTGCCAGATGCTTTGTGAGATTTGACCAAAATGTGGTCCCTGGTATGCAGCGGTAGGCAGAGTGTTTCACTGCTTTAAAGAGGAAACTCTCTGAAATTTACATAACTACGAGGATAAAAGCACCAACAGGGACATTTGGCAACGTCCGACTGGAAGCATATGGTGACGTAGCGAAAATCTCCTTCTTTGCCATTGCACAATTTGCACAGCTCTTAACCTTGATGGGCTTATGTATCACCCTCATGCACACAGGCTCCATGATTTCAAGGATGGAAACAATCAAATATATAAATAAGGGGGGGGGGGGTTGAAGTATGTGCCTGAATGGTACATTTCATTCAAAATTACTTTGAAATTGGTCAAAGAAGTTAATCAAGGGGAAACATTAATGTAAATTAATTCAATCTCTATTGTTGTTGTTCTTTAATATTATTAATGTTTATTGTTTATTATTATTATTGTTTATTTTAATTATTAATTATTATTGTTGTTGTTGTTTGATATCTTAGGGAAGCGGGTGGCCCTGTGGTCTAAACCACTGAGACTTGGGATTGCTAATTGAAAGGTCTGTGGTTTAAAGCCCTGCGAAGGGTCAGCTCCTGTCTCACCCAGTACATGTTGAAGCACCTGAAGGTGAACCCAGACATTTGACAGCAGAGGCAGAGGGAATCCTCAGGTCTTTTGATGTCCCCTCTAGACTCAACCATCTGAACTTCTGAATGGGAACCTGGAAATAAAGGCATTTTAGGAGGCCTGTTGTAGGATATTAACACTCAGGGCTCATCCACATTTCTGCTAGTGTTGTGCCTAGAAAACACAAATCTGAGCGGTTTCCCAGTTGCCTCACTCCTTTCCAAGGGAAAACCCGCTCTTTAGTGATAGATAGGAAGAAATTGCAATCTGGAGGAACCACAATTTGCAGTTTGCTCCAATGGAGCACTAAAGAGCAGTTTTCATGGGTGGGGGGAGGAAGCACGAATAAGGCCTCAAAATGAAGCAGTTTTATTTAACTGAAAGGATGATTTACCTCCAAATGCTGCTGAAAGGAAGACAAGTTGAAGCAAAACTATCATTTTCCCTCTTGAATGAATTGAGATGGTTTATTGAAAAGTGGTCCCAGGAATTCAGAATTTTGTAGCTGTGGCAGGGTTAGCACCAAACTGATTTAAGGAGGAAGCAGTTTCTGAATATTTGCATACCCCCAGCATAAAAAACCCACCATAGCTCTTTGGCAGCTTATGGTTGCAGGTCTTTATAACAAATAGTATGCTTATTTACTAATGCACAATTTTACCTGCTGTTACCCCTCATAGATACGTTAAAACCAAGAGGAAAGAGAAATACATTAAAAACACCTCACCCCCTTCTAGGAGACCCCGGATAGTTAATGGGCAAAGGCCTGGTTATAGAGGAAAGTTTTGGCCTAGTTCATACAGATGTAGAATGATGGTTCCAGGCGATCCTCACTTGGGAGAGCATTCCACTAACAGGGAGGCATTGCAGAAAAGGCTCATTCTCATTTTGCCACCTGCCAGACAACACGTGGAGGGGGGAAATGAAAAAAAAAGACCTCAAATTATGATCTCGGAGTCCGGATCAGATCCACTAATATTTATTTTTTAAATGTGACTCAGTTCTTTTCTTCATTTACACCAAGGGCCACCAAACATTCTGCAATGAGCACAACACACAAACAGCCACACACCACAGCTTGTTCTTTGGCTACACTAAAGACCTTTGAAATTTCCATTGGGGAGAGAGGATACTATGAGAAGTGTTTTCGCCCTCTGCTGTGGGTGTCATTGTGGGCTGCCATTGTGGGCTGGCATACCCCTGTGTGCCATGATCTGACTTCGGATTCCATGGCAGCACAGGAAGGTTTTCGGCCAAACTTGCTGCCTTGACTGTAGTATGCATGTATGCACATAAACACCATTCCAATGGAATTTATTCGATTTATCCATAGCATTTTACCCCAGATTTTCCCTCAAAGAATTCAAAGTGCTATACGTAATATCCCCCTCCTCATATATTCTTCACAACACTCCAGTAAGGTAGATTAGGCTGAGAGGATGTGACTGATTCAAGGTTATCTAGTGAGCTTCATGGACAAGTAGGGATTTGAAACCTGCTTTCCCAGGTCCTATGTGCTGCAGAGGTGGTTTCATGTCATTCCTTGGTATGATGGGATGATGAAGAAATACACAGTGGCCAATTCACCATTTCTGAAAAAGTCCACATTCCTTCTTGAGGTGTACCCCAGCAACCGTAAGCATAACTCAGAGGTGTGGCCAGACAAAACACAGATAATCATGTATTTACAAAACTGGACATTGATTTTAGGTGGTAGGAAAAATGTTGCAGCAAAGTCACTTGGTACAGCGTTGTACTGATCCACATTTTTCTTTTTCTATTGTGTGTTACTTCTGTAGGTTTCCATCAGTATAATCATTTCTGGATTAAGTTACAGATTGAAGAGGCAGGCAGTTTGGATGTTGTTCCGCATGACAGGATCACACTTCAAAACGACCTTGACAGTTTAGAGAACTGGGCAAAAGCAAACAAGATGAATTTTAAACAGGGAGAAATGTAAAGTATTACACTTGGGCAAAAAAAATGAGAGGCACAAATACAAGATGGGTGACACCTGGCTTGAGAGCAGTACATGTGAAAAGGATCTAGGAGTCTTGGTTGACCACAAACTTGACATGAGCCAACAGTGTGACGCGGCAGCTAAAAAAGCCAATGCAATTCTGGGCTGCATCAATAGGAGCATAGCATCTAGATCAAGGGAAGTAATAGTGCCACTGTATTCTGCTCTGGTCAGACCTCACCTGGAGTACTGTGTCCAGTTCTGGCACCACAATTCAAGAAGGACACTGACAAACTGGAACGTGTCCAGAGGAGGGCAACCAAAATGGTCAAAGGCCTGGAAACGATGCCTTATGAGGAACGGCTAAGGGAGCTGGGCATGTTTAGCCTGGAGAAGAGGAGGTTAAGGGGTGATATGATAGCCATGTTCAAATATATAAAAGGATGTCACATAGAGGAGGGAGAAAGGTTGTTTTCTGCTGCTCCAGAGAAGCGTACACGGAGCAATGGATCCAACTACAAGAAAGAAGATTCCACCTAAACATTAGGAAGAACTTCCTGACAGTAAGAGCTGTTCGACAGTGGAATTTGCTGCCAAGGAATGTGGTGGAGTCTCCTTCTTTGGAGGTCTTTAAGCAGAGGCTTGACAACCATATGTCAGGAGTGCTGTGATGGTGTTTCCTGCTTGGCAGGGGGTTGGACTCGATGGCCCTTGTGGTCTCTTCCAACTCTATGATTCTATGATTCTATGATTCTATCTGTGGAATGCAGAATTGCTCTGTCAAAACTTTCACAGTGTATTTGTAATACACTAGGATTTCTACTTTTTGAACAGGGCCCAATAGGCTTTGTCTCACTGTGTCATCTCGGGCACAGAAATACACTGCGGAGTCTGCAGCTGTCAGGGAGTTCAGCTGGAGGGAGAACTCGTTCTTTGAGGCATCTGAAGAAATGCTTGCTCGGCTCTTAAAGGAAGGGGCATATCTTGTGTCACCATCATAGGGGTATATCCATGCAATCCATTCCAGACCTTTCCCAGGAGATTAACGGATCCAACTCCACCAATTGGACTCAGTAGAGATGGAGAAACCTGAACTGTGGTATGCATGCATGCATGCACATGAACACCATTCCCATGGAATTTATTCTATTTATTCATTGTATTTTATCCCAGGTTTTCCCTCGAAGAATTCAAGGTGCTGTACATTATATCTCCCTCCTTGTATATTCCCATCAACACCCCAGTAAGGTAGGTCAGGCTGAGAGGCTGTGACTGATCCAAGATCATCCAGTGAATTTCATGGACAAGTAGGGATTTGAACCCGGGTTTCCCAGGTTCTATGTGCTGCAGAGGAGGTTTCATGCCATTCCAAGGGACGATGGGATGATGATGAAAGGCAGAATGACAAATTCACAATTTTGTTAAAAGTCCACATTTCTGCTTGAGGTCTATCGCAAGCAGCCTTAAGCATAACTCAGAGATATGAGCAAACAAAACACAAATAATCATGTATTTACAAAACAGGATATTGATTTTAGGTGGCAGGAAAAAATGCTGTATCAAAGTCATTTTGTACAGTGTTGTACTGATCCACATTAGTCTGTTTCCATTGTGTGTTCCTTCTCTAGGTATTTTCATCAGTAAAATAATTTCTGCATTAAGTTACAGATTGAAAAGGCAGGCAGTTTGGATGTTGTTCTGCATCATCTGTAGAAAGTAGAATTGCTCTGTCAAAACTTTCACAGTGTATTTGTTGATAGAAGAAGGACTTCTACTTTTTGAACAGGGCCCAATAGGCTTTGTCTCACTGTGTCTCTTCGGGCACAGAAATACACAGCGGAGTCTGCAGCTGTCAGGGAGTTCAGCTGGAGGAAGAAACTCATTCTTTGAGGCATCTGAAGAAATGGTTGCTCGGCTCTTCAGAGAAGGGGCAAATGCTTTACTTCCATCATAGAGGTAGTACCTTGCAATCCATTCCAGACCTTTCCCAGGAGCTTGACGGATCCAATTCCATGTATAGTACTGAGTAGAGATGGAGAAACCTGTGACTTTACAAAGCAGGTTGAGATTCTCCCCAGGTCTCAATATTCCTGGCCCAGATGATACAAGCTGAATGTCTGAGAAGACCCCTTGGAAAGAGAAAAGATGGCAATGAATGGTTGTTCATCATCAAATTACCGCATGAAGTAAATTAATATTGCAGAAGTTCCCTTACCTTTAGAAAAAGCCACCAAGGAAAACAAGAGCAACAAGAACTCCATAATGTTGATGAATGAATGTGTTAGAGATACAGGAAAGAAGGGACTCTGGGCTGGGAAGCAAGTGAAGGTTTTATATTCAGGGCATTCATCCAAAACCACTCCCAACTTCCTGGTGGCATTTACATGAGACATCCCCAGTGAGGCACAGGAAGCAGATAAAAGCAGTTGGGGGGCATCAGGATTTGCTGCTGGTTTCCTCTTTGTCCCCTGCACACACAAACACACACACACACACACACACACACACACGGAAATGCACACAGAGTAGAGTTCTAATGGAGGGGGGATAGATGGAATGTACAATCCAATTAAAGATGGTGTTGGAGGAAGGTTTCGAAGACATTAATGTACTGGGGATGGATTTTTCTTTCTTTTATACAGTGGTACCTTGAGTTACATATGCTTCAGGTTACATACGCTTCAGGCTACAGACACCGCTATCCCAGAAATAGTACCTTGGGTTAAGAACTTTGCTTCAGGATGAGAACAGAAATCGTGCAGTGGCGGTGCAGCGGCAGCAGGAGGCCCCATTAGCTAAAGTGGTGCTTCAGGTTAAGAACAGTTTCAGTTTAAGAACGGACCTCCAGAATGAATTAAGTTCTTAACCCGAGGTACCACTGTACATTAAAATTGCTGGTAGTGGTGGATAGTTCAAGAGACTTGCTGCTGCTGCTGCTGCTGCTGTTATTTCAACCTCCCTTCCCCATGCACAGATATGATGCTGGCGTGATACAATTATAATTTCAGATACAGCTTGTTTAAAAAATGTGCTGCGAGGGAGCTCTGCTACGTGAACTTGGAGAAGAGGAATTTTAAGTAAATAATAGAAAATGTAAGAAATAGGTTCCAGCTTTATATTCACACCCAGTGCACCCATCCTCCACCCCTGGAATGCCCACCACACTCCCAAATGCAACACCATTACATATTATCTCTGAACAGGGGTGGGGAAACTCATTGCCATTCCATTCATTGTAGATGGAATTTTCTGTTCTTCACACCATGGCTGGCCCCTTGTGGGGAGCAGG
>NW_021164437.1:0-40852 GCF_004329235.1 Podarcis muralis | reverse complement strand
TAATAATCCTCAGCTCGTTTGCAGTCAGACTCATCTCGCCATGTTTTGATCCAGTTCAGGATTATACCATTATACCATTCACATCTCCAGAGTTTGAATGCTTTTTGGTTACTCAGTGCAACTTTTTGGCTTCTTGTGAATATTGAAGCATCCATATAATAAAGGTAAAGGGACCCCTGACCATTAGGTCCAGTCATGAGCAACTGTGGGGTTGCGGCGCTCATCTCACTTTATTGGCCGAGGGAGCCGGCGTACAGCTTCCGGGTCATGTGGCCAGCATGACATAAGACGCTTGTGGCGAACCAGAGCAGCGCATGGAAACACTGTTTACCTTCCTGCCGGAGCGGTACCTATTTATCTACTTGCACTTTGACGTGCTTTCAAACTGCTAGGTTGGCAGGAGTAGGGACCGAGCAACGGGAGCTCACCCCGTCGCAGGGATTCGAACTGCCGACCTTTTGATCGACAAGTCCTAGGTTCTGTGGTTTAACCCACAGCGCCTATCCATATAATTAACTAGCTCTAATTTAGATAAGGCACCTACTTATACCATCACATTGTGCAATGCAATGTGCAATAATAAATATACTGCAGTAGAACATTTGGAAATATTGTAATCTGATGACTGCTACTTCAAACTGCTCTTGCAGGCAGCCAAGGTTAAAGAAAATTATTATGGTGAACATCTATAATTGTTACTTATGGTTCAGGCATTGTTTTGTGTGATAGTATTTTACCAGTTCCATGGGTAACAGGCTCACACAGTTTTTTGATAATTTACTTCTATTGCTAGCCCAGTCTGAGTTTGCTTAAGGATTGTAAATAATGTGCATTTATAAGAAAGCTAACAATGAGAGAGTCTCAGGGTAGCATTCAACCATGACTCAGTCATGAAATATTTTAAAGAAGCAAACACATAAATGTAAAATGACCAGCATATAACCATGTGTATATGCAAACAAAGATACTGAATATCCAGTTAATGTCCTTAACATTATTCCACAAGTAGAGATATCGGGTCATGGAAGAGGAAGAAGGTAGGAAATGTTTGGAGATTCCTCTGGCAGTGCATGCCCTGCCCCCAAATCTATTCTGGTTGCACAAGGCCACCAATTTGATACCACCCATTGACTCTAAATGCAGAAATATATTGATGAATGCCTTAAATTGGCTCTCTAAGGATTTTGAAATTGCATTTTGTTTTTACAGTGGTACCTCAGGATGCGAACAGGATCCGTTCCGGAGCCCCATTCGCATCCTGAACGGAACGCAAGATGTGACGGCTTGTCTGCGCATGTGCGTGTCACGTTTCGCCGCTTCTGCGCATGACGTCATTTTGTGTGTCTATGCATGCACGAGCGGCGAAACCCGGATGTAACGTGCTCCATTACTTCCGGGTTGCCGCGGAGCGCAACTCGAACTCACTCAACCGGAAGCACATTCAACTCGAGGTATGACTGTTTATATTTGAGGTTTGTGTCTCCTGGATAGATACTCAGCACAAGTCATTTTAATGGATCAACACCAAACATAATTTCTGTACCAACCTTAAGAAAAAGAAACATATGAGACATTTGTTCCATTTGTTCCATTTGTCACTTCACCAACAACTACCAATGCATGTTCTGGAGGCTTAACTACAAAACCAGATAGGGAACTTTGGCAACAGTAGGTGTCCCAGATGTGCCTGTTTGCCCATTTACTCAGATCTTAGCATTACTGTGCATTGTTCCTCATTTGAAGGCACAGAGTCATGGCCTAATTGAGAGTGGTTCTCAGCCAGGAAACCTACCTGTGCATTTTTCAGCTTTAGAAGTGAGTAGTTAGTCTTGCACAATTTATAACACCTTGTAAAACTGACCATCTGAGTACTGTGGTTTATTGTTTCTGTGCTTTGACCCCATTTAAAGCACAGGCCAGCTTGTTAACTAGCACCCATAATGTTAGTTAACATGTTCTCAACATGTTGCCACCCCATCCCTCTCCAGATTCATGATAACCTTAGAAACTTATTTCAATATTCACTTACCTCCCTGGCAGTAATCCCCAATGTACTCAGGGGGATTTGTATAGGAATGTATAGGAGTGTGGCGAGTCACAGCTTTGAATCTTTGATTTCTGCTCCACAAATGAAAAGGAATAATATTTGCTGCTTCTTTAGAGCGGGTTGAATATTGTGTGCTATTCTGAATTCTGAGGCAGGTGCTCTGCCTTCAAGGAGAATCCATCAGTGCTGGAGGGGCAAGTAGAAGAAAGCAAACAAATTATAAAGTTGGAATTTGTTAGGAGAAGCTCAGTTCTGAAAAGCCAAAGATCAGTTCAGCATATAAGTGGATTCTGATGTTATCTCTGCAGAACCATTTCAAATCAGCGTGTCTAAAAGTACCTGATTGTCAACAAGCAATAGTGAATCAAAGGAGGGATCTGATGTACATCAGCACATGAAAGGCAATGATGACATGAAATGATGTTGTGTTTCCTTCTGTGCTTCAGCTTTCGGTGATAGACGTGGAGCCATTTTAACGTGATACCCCAAATGACCCTGGAGTTTACACAGTATTGAAAACAGTCTCATCCTTAATTTCATTTAGCTAATACAACCGTTGGTGGCCATGCTCTGAACTGTTTCCAAAGACCTGGACAGAATGTGTCAGTTTCTGTCAGGATTTTGTTTTCCAGTGATATGGCTTAAGGTCCTGCTGTGAGGGGGGTATAAAAGTAAACTGAGGCTGGAGTCTCATCCTTCCTCCCCCCACCCTAAATGTATGAGAGCTCTGAGCAAAATATGATACTGTTAAGGCTATGAGACAAGCAGTCAATGCTCTAGGCTCAGCTGTGTGTGTGTGTGTGTGTGTGTGTTTGTCTTATAGACTTATACAAGTCTCTTTAGTAACAGTTTTATTTCCAACATACCAGCTCATTCTGCCAGTAGCACTGAATTGCCACCAGTCACTGTCATCTCAAAGGGATGCCCAGCTCTGATAACCTTGGGAAAGTAAATGTAGCATTTCTGCTAAGAGGCAGGCCCTAAAATTCTTAACTGCTTCTTCTGGCCTACTTGCTGTTGAAAAACGGATCACTCTCCAAATTTCAGATGTCAAGTCTTCCTCTAACAATGGCAGCTAGCTGATTTTGTGACATGGTGAAATTAAAAAGCTCCCTGCACATTCCCAGAAACCAATATCAACAATTCCAAAGTTTGAACTGCCTTCATCTAATGCGGAGAGATGGTAATAGTTGCTAAGCAACCTGCAACTCTTCCTTCCTTCATGCCATTTCAGTTCATTTCAGCTTTTCAGGCTGTGTCTAGAGCTGCTTAATTTGATCCTATTTGCAGTGACAATTTAGGCCTATACACCTTAGATGCCAATTCTCAAGGTGCATATAAAGAGCTCTGCCACATTTGGGGGTTGTACCTTGTGAAATCGGAATAAAATAAAAATAATGTGATTTCACCCCTTTGAAGTCTGTCAGGGAATGTTAATACACTTGTTTTAAACCAATTTGTTCCTGTCCTGCAATGCTTCTGAATGGCAGTTATATCGCTATTAATAATACATGCTTGTAGCTGCTATGCATCGCATAGTAGCACAGGCAACGTTTTCAGACTTGCCGCAAGAGCCAAAACTTGACCTTATCCTCGGATCCATATATTTTTCCATGTTCCTGTCCCACATGGATATGAACACAATGCGAGTTAAATAAATATAGGGTGGCTACATAATACATAGGAATTCTCCTCCAGGTGTGTCTTTTTTAAAAAAATAACAACCCAAGGCCATATTTCATAATATTTCAGAAGCAAGCTCTTTTATTCATTCCATAGGCACTTTTAATGTGATCATTTGGCTGTAGCCATGAGTTTAGGGAGAGGTGGGTCTGGCAGCAGAATTGCAAATACAGCTAGTCAAACTGTATTTGAAATTAAGCCGTTTATGCAACAAATGCAGTCACTAAAACAAGTGCAATCCTTGTATCAAATGCAGTCAAATAAATCAAGTGAAAATAAGTGCTTGTCAGTCATCCTAGCAACCTATGCTTTCATCGGCTGTAATACTGGAGGCTGTGGTGAACAGCAGTGTCTGGCGCATTCCCTATGTCTACAGAAGTAAAATGAGCTTGAAAAAGAAGAAAATGTGAATATTCAAGGAAGGAACCTTGAATATTTCAGATGGCCAACTACCCCAAGGTCTCCCTAGCTATGATCCTGGTGGGTAAATTAGGAATTAATGTTAAAAATAATGGCAATTGGTTCCAATCACTTGTTATGCTCGACTCCATGATCCCTGGCCAGAAGTTTACATCCTAAGAAGCAGCTTTTCAAACCATGCCCACCAGACAAATGCATAAACTCCTATCTGTCCTACAGTACTGAAAACAATCCTGTGGTCTCCTGTGCTAAGAAAGGGAAGCATTTTGGTTTTCTGTGCAAGTGGTCATTATTAAGATATATTGACTCTTTAATAGCACTTTTTAGCTAGACTGCATAGCAGAATCCCTCTAAAAATTATCCATCATCCAATGCTTCATTTGCATTCTTCTGTAGAACACTGTCCTCATGGGCACTTGGTTATGCTGTAGCGTGGATTTCTTAATCTTCGGTGCCTCATATAAGTTCTTTATAAAGCATCATTATTAAACAAGCTTCTATTCTGGTGGTCATTTAACTGGAAAAACAAAATGTTTATCATCTTGTTGCTGTGTGCACTTGGTATGCCCGAAGTTCCTTAGAGGAGCTTGAAAGCATCTGGATTTAATATGCACTTTAAAACAATCTGATTAGAGGAGTCCTACGACTGCCACGACAAAATGAATAAATACTACAACATTAAGATGCCTTGATGTTGTAAATTACCTGGCTCTCTCTGTATGGGAGCTGTAGAACAGGCAAATAAACAAATGCACCAGAAATCAAATTACCCCAAAGTTAACTACAAATCTCACAGACCATTTTCTTCTTGTTCCAAAGCAGGGCCTCCTGTTTCCCCATTTACCACAGTTCAAGACAAGCTGTAAATGAATCTTTTTAAAGCCATGTCAACTGCCATGTGAAGTATTACATCTTGCAGTACAAATTAGGTTTTCTTTGAAGCATGGGAGGCATAAAAGCAGCTTTTCCCCAACGTTGGTGTCGCTTTGGTTCAGTCCCTGCCTTTGTATTAGAAGAAGTCATGAAGTATTAAACGCTACAACTGGATTCTGATTTGATAATGTTGCGCTGCCATTGGAAAATAGCATCAAATACACCCTCTAACAGTGATCACAAAACAAAAATAAATCCGGTTAAGAAGGAATACAACGTTGATATCATTTTCAAAGATGATTGGGTTATATCGCAGCATTTGTTATTTGTTATCTTTTAATAGTCCGTCTAAAAGCAAAATCCAGCAGACATCCTTCCACAAGTCTTCAAAAGCATGGGAAAGCTAAGTTGATAGGGAGAGAATGGGAAGCAGTAGGAAAGGAAAACTTTTTCGTTTGCTTTTTCCCCCAAGCTGAAGGCATGTTGGTGGAAGTCTAAAGATTACTGTACTTTTCTGTGTATAAGACTAGGTTTTTTACTTTAAAATATGGTCAAAAATCTGGGGGCGTCTTCTACACAGATAGTGCATATGCCCATTTTCTAATTTTGAGCATTTGGTTTGCCTTTGTGAGAACAGGATGCTTAGGACAAAGTGGGCTACTGGGCTCATCCAGCATGGCCAATCTTATGTTAAATAAAAACAAGTTTGTTGTTGTTGTTATTTAGTCATTTAGTTGTGGCCGACTCTTCGTGATCCCATGGTCCAGAGCACGCCAGGCACTCCTGTCTTCCACTGCCTCCCGCAGTTTGGTCAAACTCATGCTGGTAGCTTCGAGAACACTATCCAACCATCTCGTCCTCTGTCGTCCCCTTCTCCTTGTGCCCTCCATCTTTCCCAACATCAGGGTCTTTTCCAGGGAGTCTTCTCTTCTCATGAGGTGGCCAAAGTATTGGAGCCTCAGCTTCATGATCTGTCCTTCCAGTGAGCACTCAGGGCTGATTTCCTTAAGAATGGATAGGTTTGTTCTTCTTGCAGTCCATAGGACTCTCAAGAGTCTCCTCCAGCACCAGAATTCAAAAGCATCAATTCTTTGGCGATCAGCCTTCTTTATGGTCCAGCTCTCACTTCCATACATCACTACTGGGAAAACCATGGCTTTAACTATATGGACCTTTGTTGTCAAGGTGATGTCTCTGCTTTTAGGATGCTGTCTAGTTTTGTCATTGCTTTTCTCCCGAGAAGCAGGCTTCTTTTAATTTCGTGACTGCTGTCACCATCTGCAGTTATCATGGAGCCCAAGAAAGTAAAATCTCTCACTGCCTCCATTTCTTCCCCTTCTATTTGCCAGGAGGTGATGGGCCCAGTGGCCATGATCTTCGTTTTTAAAAACAAGTTTAGCTTTTAGTAAATGTTTGTAAAGCAGCAATTTAAACAGTTTTGTTTTATTTTTGATCAGGAATACTCAAACAACACCAAAAAAATGCATCTAGTTAAACCTTGTGTGGTCTGTTTCCCTACCTAAACATTAAAACAGTTTCCATTCCTCAGATTCTAGTTCCACTGCTGCGCTTTCCATCCTGCCCACCCTCACCCACCCCAATTTAGCTTTTCGCTCTTTGTCCAGTGGTGTTCCAAGCCCAACACTAATTAATTATTTTGGCTAGTTTTAGTTCATGTACTTTGTATTTCCACTTCTCCTCCCAGTCTCTTGGCCAATCAGAAGGGCAGTGGAATTTTGTATGAGAATTAAGTTCTCTTTCCTGTAATTTCTTTGATTCCTTCCCTGCTTTTGTGTTAATGTTTCACTTCCCCCTTAAGCTTCAGTTTCTTGGGCTGAGCTTTTGACCCTCCTGTGAAGAAAAGCCTCTAACTAAAAGCTATCCTTTTTCAACAAAGAATACAACACAAAAGACCGAAAAGCTTCATTCCTTTACACTTTATTAGGACCAACCGAAATGTCACAAAATAATGAGCAAGCTTTCACGTTCTCCAGAACAGCCGTAATGTCTACATTGAGACATGGGGTGGTGTTCAGTGCTATTCCTACTCAGAGTAGATCCATTGAAGTAAATGGGCATGACTAGCAGAGGCTTGTTAATTTCAGTGCGTCTTGTAAGACTTTCAATGAGTAGAATTTCAATGAATACAACCCAGGTAGGGATAAGGATAGTCTTTCTTAGATGCCACAGGTTTCAGGTTACATCTAGAATTCTGGGACAAAGAAGCAATGGCTGACCCAGATTTTCAAAAACATGAAGTTACTGAAATCTGCCTGTAACACGTGTTTCTTGTTAGGCAGAGAGTTTTTATATTGGCAAAGCTGAATATTGATTTTAGGAAAGAGTTCTAAAAAAACCCCAGACCATCAGAAGTGGCTTGCCCAGTGGGGCAGTGGCAACTCTAGATTCCCAGCGTACGTATTGTTCCTTCTGACCAGGAGGGATGAGGCAGCAGGGAAGTCAGTGCAGTGTGGACACACCAGCGAGAGCATCGGATTGACCAGTGTGCCTCCACTGTGCCATCCCCTGTGTTGCCTCAACCCTCCTCTCTCAGTAAGCAGTAGCATTGCTGCCAGGAAAGAAACATTGTGGCTGTGTCCCATCAGGTGAGCTGCTTCTGAAGTCAGCTGAAACCAAATCAGCTGGAGTGAATGGGGTCCTCAAATGGGAAATTCCTTAAAGAGCACCCTGCAGAGACAAAGGAAGGCTCCACTTTTGAGACTGAGTCTAGATGCAAATCTGATGGCTACAACATCAGGCCAATTTGTCACTTTTTTATTTTTATTTTTTTAATTTAAAAAACCTTTATTATGACACATCAATTAAAAAACAAATACATCTTCCATAAAAACAGGCACAAAAACAAAACAAAAAAAAAGATATACCGAAAAAATTGAAATACAAAAACCAATTTAAGTACACATATCTTATATAAATCAGATTCATTATCAGACTTCCCACCACCACGTCGAGAGCCATAACTCAACAATATATTCACGCAGTGTCTTCATCTAGTCGTAGTTCATACCTCGCGGTTTTTATATCGTACCAACTGTAATTTTACATTTCCCAAAGTCAACTCCATGTATGAGAGAAATTTATTCCAGTCGTTAATAAATTTATTATTTCTCTGTTGCCTGATCTTTGAGTCATTATTGCTGTATCCATGTATTCAATTAATTTATTCTGCCAATCACTGATCGTTGGGATATACGATGTTTTCCAACTCTGCGCTAACAGTATCCTTGCGGATTACTGTCGCATACTGGAAAAAGATTTGGTCGTCTTTGTTGATTTCTTCTCCTATCATTCCTAGGAGGAATGCCTCGGGGCTTTTTTTGGGAATGTATACTTTAGGATCTTTTTTTGCTCATCATATACCAACCCCCAAAACTTTTTATTTCTTCACAGGACTCACCACATATGGAAGAAATCTCCCTCTTTCTTCCTACACTTCCAGCACGTCTTGTCCCCAGTTCTATACATTTTAGCTAATTTTATTGGTGTGATGTACCCACCTGTACATCATTTTTTCCATATTTTCTCGGAATCTGACGCAAGCTGAGAATTTCATGTCTTTAGTCCATAATTTTGTCCATCTTTCATATTCAATGGGGTGTCCTAGGTCTATAGCCCACTTAATCATGACATCTTTGATTTCCCTCATCCATTGTATCCCAGTCTAATAACTGGTTATACATTTTAGTTAGGAGTTTAGATTTTCCCTCTATTATTTCTAGTTGGAATTTGGATTTGTTCTTACTCATTCCCGTTTTTTTATGTTCCCTCCAAATAGCATTAATTTGGTGATATTGGAGCCATCCCGATAGTTTATCTTTTAATTCTTCGTAGGTTTTCATTTCCCATCCTTTATCTGATCTTCTTAGGAGGTCGGCGTATGTCCATCTTTTACCTTCCATGTTTAGTTTCTTAGTTATTAGGATGTCAACGGGTGACAGCCACCAAGGGATATCTTTTTCTACTAACCTTTTGCACCTGTTCCACACCTCCAAACAACGCACCTCTTATAATATGGTTGGAGAATCCTTTGTGTACTTTCCCCTTGTCCTGCCACAGGTACGCGTGCCACCCATGTCTAATATTAAAACCCTCCAAATCCAGTAGGTCCGTGTTGTCTAAAGATATCCATTCCTTAGTCCAGCAGAGGCATGACGCCTCATAGTATAATTGCAGGTTTGGCACTGCAAACCCTCCTCTATCCCTTCTGTCAGTGAGCAGCTTATATTTAATTCTGGCCCTTTTACCCTGCCAGATGAATCTGGAAAGGGTCCTCTGCCAATCTTTAAACATAGTTGTGCCCCTGACTACTGGGATGTTTTGGAATAGGAATATCATCCTTGGAAGGATGCTCATTTTGATGGCTGCCATTCTTCCTCCCAAGAAAGTTGTAATCTATTCCAGCTATCTAGGTCTCTTTTTGCACTCTTTCCAAATTCTATTGTAATTATCTTCCACCAGATTTATATTTTTTGGTGTAATCCAGATACCCAGATATTTAACCTTTTTCGATACCGTTAACCCGGATTCCAACTCGATTTTATTTTTTAGTTGTTCATCTACATTTTTATCAGCATCTTCGTTTTGCTTTTATTCAATTTAAAGCCGGATAATCTACCAAACGTTTCCATTAATTCAATCATTGTGTTAATCCCTTTTGCGGGGTCTTCTATTGAAACTACTAGGTCATCAGCGTAGGCCTTAACTTTATACTCTTTTGTGCCTATTCTGATCCCTCTTACTTCAGATGTTTCTCTTATCTTGTTTAGAAGAGTTTCCAGAACCAAAATAAACAACAGGGGCGACAGAGGGCACCCCTGTCTTGTACCTTTGGTAATCTTAAGTGGGTTAGTCAAGTTACTATTGATAATTACTTTCGCTCTTTGCTCTGAATAAATCGACTTTATAGCTTCTAGAAATGGCCCTCTTATTCCAACCTTTTCCATACACTTTATAAGGAAGTGCCAGGATACATTATCAAAAAGCCTTCTCAGCGTCTATGAAGACTAAGGCAGCGGGGATGTCGATTCTAAGATCCAAATATTCAATTATATTAATTATATGTCTTACATTATCCTTAATCTGCCTGCCGGGCAGAAATCCGGTCTGGTCTTTATGGATCGCTCTATTCAGATATTTCTTTAATCTGCTAGCCATTATTCCTGCAAAGATCTTATAATCATCATTGAGCAGTGATATTGGTCTGTAATTCTTTATATCGAGCGTGTCCGAGTCTACTTTCGGAATTACCGTTATGTATGCCTCTCTCCATGAGTCCGGTGTTTCTCCCCCTTGTAAGATGTTGTTAATTACATTACATAAAACCGGGGCCAGATATTCCTCTAGAGTTTTGTAGTATTTTTGAGACAGGCCATCCGGGCCTGGGGCTTTCCCCGGTTTCATTTTCTTAATGATGTTCCTGACCTCTTCCACCGTTATTGGGTCATTTAAGAGTGCTTTTTCTTCTTCTAGTAGTTGTTCCCCTCCACTGTTTTCCAAATACCTGTTTATCTCATTTATATCCTCATCTTCCTTCTTTTTATACAGAGCTTCATAGTATTGCTGGAACTTTTCCTTTATCTCCTTAGGATCTTCTATTATTTGGGCTTCATGTTTAATTTTATTGATTACTCTCTGTTTTTTCCTTTTCCTCAGTTGCCACGCTAGTAATTTACCTGTTTTATTTGCCGACTCGAAATATTTCTGTTTCATCAGTTTTATTCCCCACTCTATTTCTTGGTTTATCAATGTTGAATATTGGGTTTGTAATAATTTGCCGAGTTGTTTGTTCTTTTCATCTTCGGGATTTTTTATTAAATTTCTCTCTGTTTCTTTAATTGTTTAATTATTTCAGCCTTTTTTACCTCTCTCAAATTCTTTTTATATTTATTCTGTTGGATCAAGAAACCCCTAAGTACTGCTTTACTTGCATCCCAGACCACATCGATTTTTGTTCCTTTATTCAGGTTTTGATCAAAGTATTCTTTTCAAAATGTTCTTTGCCTTACCGATTGTATCATCCTGTTCCAATAGGTAATCGTTCATTCTCCATCTATAAGGGCCTGCTAGCTTACACTTTAGTTCCAAAAATATAAGATTGTGGTCCGAGAGTGTTCTGGGGTCTATTTCACATTTCACCGATCTTGTCGAGAGCTCTCTGGAAACCCAGATCTGGTCAATTCTACCCCAGCTTTGATGGACTCCCGAAAAAATGTGTAAACTGCTTTTCTGTAGGGTTTTTGAACCTCCAGATGTCAATTAAATCTAGATTTTCTTGGAGGTCATCAAAAGTTTTGGGGAGTTTACCCTGGTTCCTTTTCCTCTTTTTTTCACTTCTATCTATCTCAGGTTCCGGGACTCCATTCATGTCACCAAGTACAATTAAATTATGGTTTTCCAATTCCAACAGTATTTGTTCCAATTTTCTATAGAATTCAGTTTGGTTTGTGTTGGGGGCATAGATCGATACTACATTAATTCTTTCCCCTTGGTGAGTAATTTGAACTCCGAGGATCCTCCCTTCTTCGTCTTTGTAAATCAGTTTGGGTTCCAATTTCTCTTTCACATAGATTACCAAACCTTTCTTTTTATTCACTTCTGAGTTTATGAATTCCACTCCTAATTTTTTGTTAACCAGTATATGTTTATGTTTTTTAGCTACATGGGTCTCCTGGCAGCAAATCACATCGCATTTTTTATTTCTCAGGACTTTCTCTATTTTATTTCTTTTTGATTTTTCATTTAAACCGTTAACATTCCATGTTAGAAAAGTTAAAGACATTGCTAAAATTATATATCGGGTTTATTCAGAACTTTCAATTCCTGACTTCTTCCTCCTCTTCTGTGTTCCCCTCTTCCACCTCACCTTCCTCCTCTTCCCCCCCCAGCTCCCCCCGCCCCCCTCCCTCCCCCCCTCGCAGCCCCGCCCCTCCCTCCTCCTCAATTCTTCCATTACCTGCGACCTGTCTATCTATTGCTCTATCTTCCTTTTTGCCCAACTCCCTTTCGTATCTCCTCAAAAACTTTTCTATCTCTAATGGATTGGTCAGTTTGAATCTTTTATCCTTAAAGAAAAAAGCGATTCCTTCGGGGAATTCCCATCTGAATTGGATATTATTCCTTCTGAGAACACCTGTTATATGTCTATATCCCTCCCTTTTGCGTAGCAGCCTAACTGGGATCTCTTTGAGTACAATTATTGGTCTACCGCCTATTATTAATTTTTTATGATAGCTCGTTTTAAGAACCAAATTCCTCATTCCTATTGAATTAAACACTACTAAGCAGTCCCCAAGGGTTTCTTAGTCCTGTTCTGGTATGTTCTTATTTTAATTCTAAAGGCGTTATCTATCGTGAATGCGACCTCCTCCTCCTTCACCTCTAGCCACTTTGCTAGTTCCTTGGTTATTTTCTCTCTTACATTCTCGTTCATCTCTTCTTCTATGCCTCTAAATTTTAGGTGCATTTGCCTTTGCCGCATTTCTGTCATTGCAATACTGTCCCATATCTGTTCTTGTGTTTTGTTCAGCTCACGCATCTCCTCCTTCACCTTTTCTGTCTCCCTTTTCTGTTCTCTCATATCTTTTTGAATTTTTTTGTTGGTTTCCTCGAATATCTTTGTTTTGGTCGTTAATTCTTGAACTTTATTTGAGAGCTCCCCTATTGCTCCCTCAATTCTCCTATCTATCCTTTCCTGTAGTTCCTCTAGTTTATTTTCTATATGGTTTTCGTTCTGCTTAAGTTCCTCCTTAATTTTTAACCACAGAAAGTCTAAGTCTTTAATTTCTTCTTGTCTAGATACTTTTCTTTCACCTGGGGTTCCCCCTCCCCTTTTCCCATTCTTCCCCTGCATCTTATTTTTAATTAACCGCTTCAATCTTTTAAGGCTGATTCTCTCCCCTTAGGGGCTCACAATCTACTTACTCCCACTCTGTGAGACCGTTCAGTCTTTCTAGGCAGTCTCACTGGCTGCACTAAATACGTAATCCTGAGGTGCCAGTCTCCCGCGGTCCACTCTCGCACAGTCCTCTTCTCGTTCTTGCCTATCCGAGATGTCCTATATATACAATTAGACCACACGTGCTCTTAATTAGGATGATCTTAGGAGGAGGTAGTGGTGATTGTACTGTTCCAATGTCTTATCTGAATAGGGGAAGCGATTCAGGTCCACAATTTAAAGTAATTGTCCTGATTAATAACTCGCACTACACCAAAAAAAGTCTCTGCAACAGCGTTAAAGTTTCCAATCTTTCCAATCTATCTCAGTCCAGCAGAGAAGTCTCTATCTTAAATTCACAGTCCTATCCTTTTCTCTCTCCTCAACTGGGGACTTAGTAAAGTGTCCAATAGCAAATTACAAAGTATAGAAATCTCATGTAATTATCAGGCCACTTATTATGCTATTCGGGCAATCAATGAGATCTTTTTGTTAATGAGAGAGGGGGTGGAGGGGCGGGGATGGGGAGGGTGGAGAGGCAGGGGAGCAATATAGAAGTTTAACAAATTAGGTATGGGCGGTGGGTATGGGAGGTATGGGATGTGGGGCAGAGGGAATAAACTATCTTAAAAACAAAAACTATAAAGAAGAGAAGATACAGAGGTTAGGTGATGAGGAAGGTGGAAAGAGAAGAGGTATTCGGAACAAAGTATAATATTACACAGTTCTCTGTATAAAGCCGCCTAGTCCATGCAAAAAAGTAAAGTTTCACCGCGTAGGGAGAGATGAACCTTAATATATCTGTTTTCGGGAGTAGATATCAGCGGAGGTAGTCATACTAGTCATACTAGTTTATTGTCTATGCCTCCTCTGTATTCTCTTTTTCCCTTATCTCCCCGAGATGTTTCTTCAGCGGCGTTTGTTGCTGCTTATATTTAATAAGATATTGCTGGGAGTCCACACGTAATAAGTAATTGTCTCAAATAAAAGGCCAAACTAAGCGGCCAAACTTGTCTCCTCCCCAAGGACCAGGTAAGTAACCAACTCAGGCAATTCAAACAAGCAGTTCTAAACCGTTCTGCTTGTAATGGTATTAGTCCAAAGCAAATATAAACGTTCACTTCGTTCACTTCGTTCGTCCAAAACTATCTCTCTTTGTTTTGTGCGCATACAGCTCGGCTGTTATAAATTACCTTCCTTTCTGACTGCCGACGATTTCAAAGTCTGCGTCATTTTCGCCCTCCTTCGGGTGGAGACAGTATAAAAGAAGGAACCTGTAGCAACCCGGGCTCACCCATCTTCTTGTCTTTTTAGCGTTGTTTTAAGACCTCAACGATGGGGATTCCGTTTTAAATTTGTAGAGGTTCGTCGCTTTCCTCGGTGGGAGCTGGGGGCATCATAACTCGGAGACGGCGTTCTCCCTGGTTGCGCACGCGGCCCCTCCCTGTGCTTCCTCGCAGCGTAGAAAGCCACTGGGGTTGAGCGCCGCTTCCGCGCTGCCGGGAAACCTTCCCCCAGGGGTAACCCCCCTGGGCTTCCGCTTTTCTGGGGGGCGCAGTGCCCTTGCGGCACCCCCGAATCCCCGAGTTATTCGAAGAGCCCTTTCGCGTAGCTCTCCGCGCTCCCTCTCCGTCCGCGACCGGAACCGGAAGTCCTCAAATCCATTTTCAAGGCGTTATGGTCGGAGCAGGTTTTGGGGCAGATCTCTATTTTTTTTGTCTTAGGTGCCAGTCCTCTAGATATCCAAATTTGGTCGATCCGTGTCCATGATAGGTGGGCCTCAGAAAAGAATGTCCCTTCTTTTCCTAGAGGGTTTTTTATCCTCCAAATGTCAATCAAATCCATATTGTCTGTTAGTTCAAAAAAAGTCTTAGGTAGTCTGCCATCTTTAGTCAAGTTTTGAGTTTGTGACTTATCCATATAAGTGGAGACAACCCCATTCATGTCTCCCATCAAAATGATGTTAGTATAGTCAATATGGTCCAGCATTGTCTCATGCAGCTTTTTGTAGAATTCCGATTTCCCCTCGTTTGGTGCATATATTCCTACTATCAGGAATTTTTCTCCTTGTGATTGTATTTCAATCGCCAAAATTCTTCCTTGTTCATCTTTAAAAACAAACTTCGGTGCTAGGTTCTCCTTTGCATAAATCACTACTCCTCTTTTTTTTACCTTGTCTGATGAAATAAATTCTTGGCCTAGTCTCTTATTAATTAACACCCTCCTGTGGAGCCTAGTCACATGTGTTTCTTGCAAGCAAATAACATCCAATTGTTCTTTCCTCAAAATGTGGAAAATCCTTCTTCTTTTTTCCGGGGAATTTGCGCCATGAATGTTCCAACTAAGAAGCTGCAGAGACATCCTGAATCAATTTGTCAACCTGTAGGGTTGTCTCCCTTGTCGTCTATATCTGGAAGTGGGTCCGGTTTTGGGCCAGGCGGAGGAAGTGACCAAGCACCTGCTACTCCTTTCCGAAGGTCCTCCCCGTAGTCGTTTAGGAACTTTTCTTGCTCCTCTGCTGATCTAATTCTTACTTTTTTCCCTTTCAAGTTGAAAGATAATCCTTGGGGGAATTCCCACCTGTAAGGGATTGTGTTGTTCCTTAGTAGACTTGCGAGGTCTTTGTATGTAGCTCTTAAATCCAACAATTGTTTCGGTATATCTCTGAAGATTTCTGCTGTCTTTCCTTGAATCACCAGTGAGTTTTTAAAATGTAGGCCGAGTATGTTATCTCTTTCTTGCTTTGATCTCAAAATGATCAAGCAGTCCCTTGGTTTATCTTTTTTAACCACTCTTCCCAGTCTAAAGGCGGTAACAATTTTGTAATCCTTCTCTTCTGCCAAACCCCAGAATTTAGATATTTCTGCTGTCAGAAAGCCAATCAGATCTTCTTTCTCAAATTCTGGGATATTCCTAAGTCTGAGATTGCTTTCCCGGTTTTTCAATTCCGCCATGGACAGATAAACTTGCTGTTCATTGATCTGTCTGCCCAGTGGTCTTCCCCTCTTAATTCCTCAATTTTCTTTTTATTTTGTTCCGCTTTTAAATTTACTTCTTCGACTAATTTACGATTCTCTGTTGTTGTTGTTTGGATATTACCAATGGCCTGTGTATTTTGAGAAACTTGGTCGGTCAGTTTATTAATTGAAGCTGTCACTTGGTCAAATCTAGCCGCTTGTTCATCAGCTTTCTTGTTTAAGGCAGCCAGCTGATCTAATATTTCTTTAGAGACTGGGTCTAGCCCTCCTGCAGCCATACCCCAAAAGCTGGCTGTTGTAGCTGACCTTCTTGCAGGCCTGTAACAATTGGGACCGATGATCTACGTGGCTGCACAGGCAAGGTTAATTGCAACAGCTCAGTTTGTTTTGCTTTTTTGGCAGCCCTTGTTTTTGGTACGCCACTCATTCCACAGCTGTCCAGGTGCCAAGGTCAAATTGTAAATCCTATGGGAAAAGCAATCCAGGATGTAAACATCCAACCACAAAATTTTCAAAACAACCAGCAGTTCTCAGAGACTAGCAATTCCACAATCCAGTAGGGGGAGCTCCCCAAAGGTTAACAAGAAAGAGAAGAGAAGAGAAGGGAAAAAAAATAAAAATTTCCACCATTAAGTCCCCAATAAGTAGTCGGATAAAAACTCAGTAAAAAACAAAGCGATGGAGAGAACCTTCAAAGCTCACTTTGAACTGCAGAGAGTGAAAGTTCTTAGCAGTGGTGCATGCAACAGTTCCTTATTTGTAACTTACAGAGAAGCCCCAAAGTAACTTTAAAACTTTGTATACAGTTACCGCAGTCTGATGGTTCTTTTGTATCCAGGCAGCCCGGGAGCTGGGTTTCAAAACTTTATAATCCACAAAAAGGAGGAAGAGAAATTACGATTTATATCCACTTATAAAAATACAGTTTTAACTTTTAAATATTCCAGTCCGAATTTGCCGGGTAAATTCCAGTTCCTTTTAAAGTCCCTGTCAGCGCTTCAGCTTTGACAGCTCTTTGCTTGCCACTTTAAGCAGGGTCGGGAGACGGACTTCCTTTTTAACGTCTCCCGCTTTCAGCCGAATTTCAGGAATTTAGTCTCAAAGATCTCAAGTCTCTTACTCACGAGTATGTTGTTTCCAATCGGATCTTCAAGGAAGAAAGGTCAGCGCTCATCTGCAACAGCCGCGCGGCTTCACTTCCGCGGAAAGAGCGATGAACTCACAGCACCGCTACCCCCTCCACGTTCCGGAGCCCCTTACGGGGTCCCTTCTACATTTCCGAGGTCGCTCTTGGTGCCCGCCGAGTCCCACGGCCACGGGCTCACTCTACCCGTGGTTTTTCTAGATGGGTCGTCGCTGTGCCGCAGCGCACGACCCTTTTCCGCGGAGCCCCTCTTCAGCAACTGAGGAGGACCGCCATTGCCGTTTCGCGCCGCCTCCGGAAGTCCATATTGGGAGCCAATGTAGGTCTTTCAGGATGGGTGTTATGTGGTCTCTGCAGCCACTCCCAGTCCCCAGTCTGGATTAGTTGTAGTTTCCGGGTCACCTTCAAAGGTAGCCCCACGTATAGTGCATCGCTGTTTGCGTCTGCATCTAATCTTGCCCCTTTCAAAAATTATTTATTGGTGTCTGTTTTTCTTTTTGTAAATCTACCAAAAAGTAAAATCAGGATTAAGGAGTTTTCTCAGGGCAGCGGAGGGTGTTTGTGTTGTGTCTCATTGTAGTGGTGTTGGAAATGCAGAGGGACAAAAAATGGAAGGTTGAAGGGCATCAGTTGTGGGGGGGGGAGTGAGAAAGGTCTCTATTTCCATCCGAGGAATGTTGCTCCTTCCACGAATGCAGTTTTCAGTCCTGCCTTTTAAAAATGTGTTTTAGACTTTTCTCTTGTTTTGTTTTTATGCTGGCTTTAATATATGCCCTGCTTCCTTATTGTCGTAAGCTGCTCGGAGCTACTTTTGTGAAACAGAAAAGAGCAACAATTTATTTTTAAAAACAATTAATAGCAATAAGGCTGATTGGACATGCAATCCAATACAAGCAAAGGGCACCAAGTTTGCAAAGGCTCTAGCACGGCAGGAAAGGATGAGCCATTTCAACCCAGATTTTCTCCGGCTTTGATTCAAACTGACACCTCACCCGAGACACAGAGGTGGGGAACATTCACAGATTTTCGGGACAGATGAAAGCCCCCGGTTCCTTAGCCATGCAAAGCACAGGAGCAAATTGTTACGAACTTATTAAATTGTTAAAGCTCCTTTTCATAATTTCTCCTAATGCCAAAGCCTCTCTGGAGGCAACAAGACAACTTACCTGCCAACTCTGACATTTCTGTAACCAAATCAATATTTCAGCAGCTTCCCGCTATTAATCTGATGGTGATTTGAATTTTAGAAAGTAACGGATGATTCAATTAGAAAACAAACAAACAAGCCCTCCCCCCAAAGGGAGGCGAGAATAATTGCTCTGTTTATTCTTCTCCCCACACGATAAGGCGGGTTCTGACAAGACGGACTGCGCCGCCCGACTCTCCAGCCCGTCTAAGGTTGCAATTGATCTTGGGAGTTAAAGGTTTCGTTTGCATTTTTTAAGTCATTCCGCAGAAAATGTATAGCTTTGATTAGAGATGGTATGGGGAATCCAGATTATAAAAAGCAGGTGCCTCTCATTTTATATTCCTCTGGCTCAGAAATTGTGTGCAGATTTTTAAAAATTTATTTTAAGGATGGGGGGGGAGGGAATATATTATCTGCATGGGAATAAGTCTGACTTGGCAATGATTAACAATCGCAGAGCCTTTAAAAATGAGTTTTGTACAGCCCTTTTCTGCCGAGTATCACTCATGCTGAATGAAACACCTGCATTTTTCATACACTTCTTATAAAGTTTTCTTTGGGCTTGAGAAAACTTAAGGAGGCTGAAAATATCTGCTTATAATTGGGATGCCAACAAGCTCTTTCCTCACTTTTTTTTCTTTTTAAAAGAAAAGGGCACTTGTCACATATTTCATAAACCCGCCTTGCCTGGGGTGAAAAGGGAAGAAGTTGCCCCCGCTGACCTCACCCCATCCCCTGCCGCATCCTCGCTTATTGGGGTTGCATAGTGGAGGTTTTAGAGACGCGGGTGGCTCTGTGAGTTAAACCACAGAGCCTAGGACTTGCCAATCAGAAGATCGGTGGATTGAATCCCCATGACGGGGTGAGCTCAGCCGTTGCTCGGTACCTGCTCCTGCCAACCTAGCAGTTCGAAAGCACGTCAAAGTGCAAGTAGATAAATAGGTACCGCTCTGGCGGGAAGGTAAACGGCGTTTCCGTGCGCTGCTCTGGTTTGCCAGAAGCAGCTTGGCCACATGACCCGGAAGCTGTACACCGGCTCCCTTGGCCAATAAAGCGAGATGAGCGCCACAACCCCAGAGTCATCCGTGACTGGACCTAATGGTCAGGGGTCCCTTTACCTTTACCTAGTGAAGGTTTTGGGCAAGATCTTTTGATCTTGCAGAGCTTGCGAGACCTTGCCAGAAGCAGATGCTACTTCTTCAGTGGTTGTGCCACCTCATAGGATTCCACGGCCTGAGGCAGATGCCTCAGTCTGCCTCATGAGTGGGCCAGCCCTGCTGACCACACCCCAGACTCCCTAGGAGGCAGATAGAGCCTCAACAGGATCTCAGAAAAAGCTGGAGACCTCAAGGTGCAAAGGAATGAAGCCACCACTATATGCCAGGATGTGGAGTTCTCCTTTTTTCTGTAGTTATTAGAAACTTGGGGAGGTGAGGACCCGTGTCAGCACTCAGCACTGGAGAGCCAGTGTGGTGTAGTGGTTAAGAGTGGTAGACTCGTAATCTGGTGAACCGGGTTCATGTCTTCGCTCCTCCACATGCAGCTGCTGGGTGACTTTGGGCCAGTCATGCTTCTCTGAAGTCTCTCAGCCTCACTCACCTCACAGAGTGTTTGTTGTGGAGGAGGAAGGGAAAGGAGATTGTTAGCCACTTTGAGATTCCTTCGGGTAGTGATAAAGTGGGATATCCAATCCAAATGCCACCGCCACCGCTGCTGCTGCTCCTTCTCCTCCTCCTCCTTCTTCTTCACTTTTGCTTAACCTGAGCCCCTTCTGTCAAGTGTCTAGATCAGGCATAGCCAAACTCGGCCCTCCAGATGTTTTGGGACTACAACTCCCATGATCCCTAGCTAACAGGACTAGTAGTCAGGGATGGTGGGAATTGTAGTCCCAGAACACCTGGAGGGCCGAGTTTGCCTATGCCTGGTCTAGATCTGTGAGTCGGTGATTTCAGTCCCCCACAATGCCTTGTGTGATGCTACATCCAGGGCATTGTGGGGGATTCAAGATGGCAGCCAATAGCTGCCTGATGATGCCGTGGTGAAGACCCATCATTGGACACTTGGACAATGGCCCATTATACCTGGAGCCAGCTTGGATGGGGCCATTCAAATGAGGGAAATTAGGAGGAAGTCTTGGACAGAGGAAGACAGGAAGCTGCCCAATATTGCATCAGATCATCGGCTTCTCGAGTCTAGTGTTCTTCTGTGTCTTTGCAGGGTTTCAGATAGATAATTTCAGTCCTACCTGAATATGCTGGAGATTGAACATGGGACTTACTGCATGCAGAACAGATGTTCTTCCACTAAGCTAGCCCCACCAATTGTAATAATAATAATAATAATAATAATAATAATAATAATAATAATAATTTGTTTCTACCCCACCTTCCCTGGCCAGAGCCAGGCTCAGGGTGGCCAACACCAGTAAAATTACAATTAAAAAAAAACCAATTTAAAATACAAGTTAAAATATAATTTAAAATGCAGTCTCATTGTCTCATTTTAATATTAGCCCATAGATCAAAACCATAAGGGGAGGGAAACATAAGGGTCAGACTGAGTCCAAACCAAAGGCCAGATGGAACAGCTCTGTCTTGCGGGCCCTGCGGAAAGATGTCAAGTCCCGCAGGGCCCTTGTCTCTTGTGACAGAGCGTTCCACCAAGTCGGGGCCAGTACCGAAAAGGCCCTGGCCCTAGTTGAGACCAATCTAACCACCTTGCGACTTGGGACCTCCAAGGTGTTGTCATCTGTGGACCTTAAGGTCCTCCACCGGGCATTGTATGGGACTGAGGCCTCTACAGCCCCCCATCGTCCAATGGGTCAGGGCTTGGACCCCTCAATCCTGAGGGGGCAGAGGAGGCCTAGTGAAATGTCATCACAATGTGGTGCAGGATCATGTAGCCCAGGATCGTGTTGCATCTCTGTGCAGCCTGGCGAGATGTCATTCTGTGTCTCCCGATACTGCGCAGCCTGGTAGAATGTCACCCTGGGCCAACCAGCCTGGCCTGGTGAGTGAATGTTGTATCAGGAGGAGGCCTGGCCAGCCTCTCTCAATGACACAGTCGTCACAGGGACGCGTAAGGTGTGTGATGTCACACGCACATGCACACACATGATGTCACGTGCAGCCCCCGCTATATGGGGTGCAATTCGGCACCTGTGGCTTAGCCATAGCTGTCAACTTACAGATTTGAAAATAAGGGACCAGCAGCCTCGAAAATAAGGGATCAGCAGCCAAAATAAGGGATTTTCAGGGCACAGGTATGTTCAGCTTCTGAGCCCCTCCAAGCCAAAGGCAGAAAGCCCAGCCAGCAGCCAAACGAAGCCTCAAGCGGTGGTTCCCACAGTGCAGCAACCCGGCAAAGGGGATGCAGCAAGGAAAACCACCGTCACCTCTCCGCTGGGAAGCGCTGAGCAAAGGTGAGTCCCCAGGCAATGCGGCCGATTTGATTGGCACAAGGCATGCAAGCTCCACCCCCTAGTCGTTCTTAGACTCCTTATTGGGTGAGCAACGCAGCCAAGCAACACAGTTGGAGCCTCCCTCCTCCCTGGCCGGCAGGGAGGGAGGGAGAGGAGCTGTTTCCTTTGAAACACGGGAAATTTAAGGGACATCATCAATAAGGGACAGCAGCGGGACACAGCGCTGGGATAAGGGGCTTTCCCGCCAAATAAGGGATGATTTACAGCTATGGACTTAGCCACCCTGCCTGTGCTGTGCCACTTCCTTAATCTAGGGGCCGAGGAGGGTGGTCAGAACTTGAAAGAAAAAGGAATGTGATCCCTGATGTCCTGTGTCACATCCACAATGCACTTGAGAGGGACTCGTTTTTCTCCCAAATCACTCAGAAGCAAAACTCGCTTTCCTCCGAGCCTGGAATGTGCTTCCCATTTTAATGCACCAAGAAAGTGCAACTTTAACTATAAGAAGTTGTGGAAGCACTTTTCGAACCTGTGAAAGGCACGCTCTCTGTCTTCCCCCCCTGCTGACATCTGCATAATAAAGATAGACCATCCCATCCCGCAGTGCATATTCATACCCGCATATAAAATTTATATCGCCGTTGCATACGCACGGGCAAGATAAACAGAATAGTCATCACAATAATAATGATATCAGAAAGAAAGGGACCGGCGTGGTAATGGATGGCGCCCAGTAGAGATCTGATACGACGGAATTGAGAGGCTTTGTGCAAAGGCTCGGATGGACTACTTTATGCCGAAAAAATAAAATAAAATAAGTAGATGATAGCCTGCAATCTTCCCCCACCCTCCGCCACCCATCTGCCGAAGCAAGAAAGAAAAAGGATACAGAAACGTGAGCCTACCTTCATTTTTCTTTGGGGGGCAATTTTATTTCCTCATTAAAGACAAGGGCCAACATAAAAAAGTGTGCACTGATAAAAGTTGCGTTAGCAAAAGTGAAACGTGTCCTTATTCATAATGCACATTCCCGATCTCTTTGAAGACATAATGGGCAAATAAATATATACTTGGATTTATCACTTGTGTTTATATGGGTGGGACAGATATTTTTTTCAAGTCATGCATAACATTGTCGGGTGGCTCTCTTAGATCTGGATGCTTGTGCAGTTTTGTTTCCTCTGCTAACTTCTTCTGTTACGCCACTTTAGGAAAGGAAAAGACACCCGAAAAGCGCTGTGGGAGTGACCCTTCTACGGAACACCCCAAATCCCTGATGATTTGCTACCAGATAACATGGACAAAAGTTCAAGTTCAGCACATGAATGGAGGAAATAGTATTTGTCCACCCAGTTGCAGGGCAAAAACTTGATCACTTGATTCTGGACCAGTCAATCTGCTCATTTGAGGCAGCCCAAATACCAAGGTCAGGGACGCAGGTGGCGCTGTGGGTTAAACCACAGAGCCTAGGACTTGCCGATCAGAAGGTCGGCGGTTCAAATCCCCATGACGGGGTGAGCTCCCGTTGCTCGGTCCCTGCTCCTGCCAACCTAGCAGTTCAAAAGCACCTCAAAGTGCAAGTAGATAAGTAGGTACCGCTCCGGTGGGAAGGTAAACGGCATTTCCGTGCGCTGCTCTGGTTCGCCAGAAGCGGCTTAGTCATGCTGGCCACATGACCCGGAAGCTGTCTGCGGACAAACGCCGGCTCCCTTGGCCTATAGAGCGAGATGAGCGCCAACCCAAGAGTCGGTCATGACTGGACCTAATGGTCAGGGGTCCCTTTACCTTTAGTTTAAATACCAAGGTCAATGTTGAAGCATCTTCTCTGCACATCGCGCCTCCGAGTTGGAGTGGGTGCTGTCTGAAAAAAGAGCCTTTTTCAGAAACAAACCTGAATATTGGAAGATTTAGGACACACACACAAACGGAAGTCGTTCTTCACACAGCATACAGTTAAAACTATCAAATTCACTCACACAGGAAGTAGTGATGGCTGCCAAGTCGCATGGCTTTAAAAGTGGATTAGGCAAATTGAATTGCATCCGCTTTTCTCCAAGCAAAAGAAAAATGTTTCCCGAGATGTGTATATTCAGGGGAAATGTGTGGAAGGGTGGATTGATGTCAGTGGTGTGTTTGCACTGCGCTGACCTCCCCGCGCCCGCCCGCCTCTTCCCTCCCTCCCCCAGTGAGCAGTTGTGACTCTGTTGTTGGGAGGTCAGGGTTTGCCAACCCATCACAACCACTGCAATTTGCACAACTGATTGTGAATTTCCATTTGGATTTTGTTTCAGTGCAGATAATGCGGAAAGGAGGAGAGCCAGTGTGGTGTAGTGGTTAAGAGCAATAGACTCGCAATCTGGGGAACTGGGTTCGCTTCCCCGCTCCTCCACATGCAGCTGCTGGGTGACCTTGGGCTAGTCACGCTTCTTTGAAGTCTCTCTGCCTCACTTACCTCACAGAGTGTTTGTTGTGGGGGAGGAAGGAAAAGGAAAATGTTAGCCGCTTTGAGACTCCTTCGCGTAGTGATAAAGCGGGATATCAAATCCAAACTCTTCTTCTTCTTCTTCTAGCAGACCAATGAACATATGTGGGAGTGGCAGGGGCCAGGAACAGATGGATTCCTCCCTCCGTTCTGCACAAACAGTATTGATCAAAGCTATTTGTTAGAGGAAGGGCTGCTGCAACTCAATGGTAGAGCAGGGGCGTAGAAAGGGGGGCAGGGGGGAGTGTGCCCTGGGTGTCACCCTGAGGGGGGGGGTGACAAAATGGTGGCCGGCCGAGGGCTACACTCACTGTAGGGCAGACAAGGGCGCGTGTCCTGCTGTTATGGGCACCGCTCGAGTGCCATCCGTATCGGCACCATGCATGCACTGTCCATATTGGCGCCGCGCATGCGCTGCCTGTATCAGCATTTGCAAAACAATAACAAACCTCTGGTTACATGAAACATATTCAATAAACACACAAGACGTAACCAGCTGTACTTTTGAATAAATAAGGTATACTATTCGTTGTATTAATTTGTAGATTTCAACAGAAGTAGCTCATAAAGTTCAACGGAAAAAGCAGAAGACCCAGTGGATCAGTTCATTCTCTAGTCAGTTCATGCTAAGTCTAAGACAAGGATTTATAGCTACTACTATGCTATAAGATCCACTGTCCTGTGATATCATATATGAGTTTGTACTACTGATGAAGCTCAGGACTGCAAAACAAGGCTAATATTCTGGAAATCCTTGTCTTAGACTCTGTGAAAGGATTCTGTTCCACTGGGTCTTCTGCTTTTTCCGTTGAACTTTATGAGCAACTTCTGTTGAAATCTACAATTTAATACAATGAATAGTATACCTTATTTATTCAACAGTACAGCCGGTTACGTTTATTGTCTGTATCAGCACCACGCATGCGCTGCCAGGCGGTTTGCCCCACCCCTTGGCACCCCACACCGGGTGCCGGAGAGCCTTCCTTCACCACTGTGGTAGAGCACCAGTTTGCATGCAGAAGATTCCCAGGTCAATTCCCAGCATTTTCGAGACCCCTCCCTGAAAACCCTGGAGAGCCCCTGGTACTTAGATAGATGGCCCAATCGACCAACTTCACCTAGGCAGCTTCCTCGGTTCCCATTTGAGCTGGTTTTTATTTTTTACACCTTTTGTCCCAAGCAGCCACTGTTTTTGCTCACATCACCAAAAATGCCTGACACTGTTAACCTCAGAGCTTCCTGGTTTCTGCGCCGTCAACCTCATCTTGTGGTTTTGTCTTTATGCTTGAGAACTGATCATAGGAAGTGTCTATCAAAAAGTACAAAGCACTCACGGAAACTGTACCTCATTCCTATCCTTACTGGAAGAAATGGTAGGTTTTGTTATTAGCCATTTCTGCCAATGTCACTCCTTGTCCTTCATCATTATTTATTTCATCTTTTCAGAGACAGTCTTCGTACCATTAGCAGTTGTTAGAAACAAAGCTTGGTTAGCAAGGCCGACTTCGTTCACATGATATATGAGGGTTGGTTTTTGTGTGTGCACCTTTGGTTGGTTTTCAAAGTCTGGGAGCAGAATCTGTGGTTCAGATGTGTATCCTTTCAGTGTGAGAACACAAAGTTGGTGTGGTTAATGTTTCAGGGTGGGGGTATTCACCAGGCACATGTCCCTATGATTAAAAAAGAGGAAAGAGCGGCACCTAGTGGCAGAACTGAGTATTAGGAAATGGGGCATTAGCCTCCCACCCAACAAAAGAAATCAGAAATGCAAAGAAAGAGATATTTTACCTAAAACAACAACAAAAGCCCACCTTGGTGAGCGGAGTGAACTTCTCCACTTCTGTTGGAGACAGATCGTGAACCTTCTGAAAAGGAAAATAGGTGAAAAGTCCATAATAGAATGGGAGCATCACAGGCAAAAAAGACCTCCAGCCTGTGATATGACCAACCTTCACCCCTGTGGGTTTAAATCTGAATGCTGAACAACGCACAAGGAATACAATCAAGGGAGAAATGTGAGGGTGGTGAAACTAACACACCCTTGCGACTTGATGGTAAACATGTTTACTCAGAAGCCAGTCTTACAGGGTTCAGTGGGACTCACTTCCTCCTGAATACGCTTTGGAGTGAAGCCATGCACCACAATTCAAAGCACATACATTCAGAACTCTCACTGAGTTCAATGGAACATGCTACCTGGTAAGGGTGCTTGCGACTGCAGATGTAGTTTCCCAAAGCAGGGCACATCATATATTTATCAAATAATTACAGATGCCAGAAACAGCTGTGATTCCCCACACCCTTGTTCCTGAACCAGAAGAACAGATGAGAACATGAGGCATACGGTCCCTTTACTTTCAGTCTTCTTTGCACTCCACCACTCCCAAAATTTCTTCTATTAGTTCCACAGTTGATGCATGCACAGTTTGCTACAGCTCTGCATTCCTTCAGTTCTTTTGCACCCTTTTCCCATTCTATGTTACGAATTCATTCATATGCATTAATAAATCAGTGGCGAAAGACCATCGTTTGCCCCGCCTCACTTTTTTCTTTTTGCATTTCTCCTGCACATTGATAAAAATGGCCCGTGATACAATTCTGTGCACAGTTATAATAAGGTTGGGTTTTTGTGTGTGTGTATTTGGCAATGTTTCAATGATGAGCTCATGCACCCTGGCAATGCTATGTAAAAAAATCGGCAATGGCTTGGCAGACCTTTGCAGCCCAGCCACATCCCTGGGACAGAATTCCCAATTAGAATGGTCTTAAAGATAAAGGTAGAAGGATGCGGGTGGCACTGTGGGTTAAACCACAGCCTAGGGCTTGCCGATCAGAAGGTTGGCGGTTCGAATCCGTGTGATGGGGTGAGCTCCCATTGCTCAGTCCCTGCTCGTGCCAACCTAGCAGTTCGGAAGCACGTCAAAGTACAAGTAGATAAATAGGTACCACGCCAGCGGGAAGGTAAACGGCATTTCCGTGCACTGCTCTGGTTCACCAGAAGTGGCTTAGTCATGCTGGCCACATGACCCGGAAGCTGTACGCCGGCTCCTTAGGCCAATAAAGCGAGATGAGCGCCGCAACCCCAGAGTCGGTCACGATTGGACCTAATGGTCAGGGGTCCCTTTACCTTTACCTTTACCTTTAAAGATAAAGATAAAGATAAAGGACACCTGACAGTTAAGTCCAGTCACAGACGACTCTGGGGTTGCGGCGCTCATCTCGTTTTACAGGCTGAGGGAGCCTGCATTTTTCCTCAGACAGTTTTTCCAGGTCATGTGGCCAGCATGACTATGCTGCTTCTGGTGCAATGGAACACCGAAACCAGAACAATGCACGGAAACGCCGTTTACCTTCCCGCCGGAGTGGTATCTATTTATCTGCATGCACTTTGACATGCTTTTGAACTGCTAGGTTGGCAGGAGTAGGGGCTGAGCAACGGGAGCTCACCCCGTCGCTGGGATTCAAACTGCCGACCTTCTGATCAGCAAGCCCAAGAGGCTGAGTGGTTTAGACCACAGCGTCACCCGCATCCCTTAGAATGGTCTTACCCTATCCCAAACTACTAAAATGCCCATTAGAATGCATTGGCTATAAAGAAAATTGCTTTTCAAAAACGTGCATGTTAGAAAAGGTTGTATACTAAATGGTGTACATCAGGCTAAATCTGCACTTACACACTAACAAATATTCATGAGAACTTTTTGTTTGAATTGCAGACTGGTGTGGAAATGTGGAGAACTGAACCGAAGACTGGAAGAAGTGAAAGAGATTGAAATGGACAGATCTGCTCTTCTCTATTAGAGAAAACCTTTTCTTTCCTTAGACATACAAGCAGAGACATCACCTTGCCAACAAAGGTCCGTATAGTTACAGCTAAGGTTTTCCCAGTAGTGATGTATGGAAGTGAGAACTAGACCATAAAGAAGGCTGATCGCCGAAGAATTGATGCTTTTGAATTCTGGTGCTGGAGGAGACTCTTGAGAGTCCCATGGACTGCAAGAAGATCAAACTGATCCATTCTGAAGGAAATCAGCCCTGAATGCTCACAGGAAGGACAGATTGTGAAGCTGAGGCTCCAATACTTTGGCCACCTCATGAGAAGAGAAGACTCAATGGAAAAGACCCTGATGTTGGGAAAGTTGGAGGACACAAGGAGAAGGGGACGACAGAGGATCAGATGGTTGGACAGTGTTCTCGAAGCTACCAGCATGAGTTTGACCAAACTGCGGGAGGCAGTGGAAGACAGAAGTGCCTGGTGTGCTCTGGTCCACGGGTCACGAAGAGTTGGACACCACTAAATGACTAAACAACAACAACAGCAACAAGAATCATAGAATTGCAAAATTGGATTTCTTAGAGGGGCAGAATGAGTATTATCTGGCACCTGAAACAGTCCTGCGTCTGTCGATCACAGTGGTGAAAGTGATCTTACAAGTAGAGTGGACCCAAATTGGGGATAAGTTTTGGTTCAGCCCTGTTTCAAACTAAAATCTCTTAGTCTGAGCATTTTCCAGTTTCTAGTCTCCAGTAAGGAGCTATCAAGGCAGGATCTCACAGGGATCAGATACTTTGCATCAGAGATGAGCAAAGTTTTTTTTCTTTTTAAGCATGCAATGCCTCTCCCACAATGCGTGCGCGTTCACACACACATACACACACACACAATCTGAAATAAAAGCTAAAATAAAAGGCTTGGATTTGCTTAAGTTCTTTGATGCTTTAACTTGGAGCCAAAAGATCAGTAAGTGAAGAGGAGGGAGGTAGAGAAGAAAAGAACCAAAAAAGCTTTGGTTCTGGCTTTGAATTACATAAAAGCCACTGCATTTGATTTGAATTTACAAAAGGGGCGGGGGGAAAGAGAGAAAACCTTGCAGTGCTTTGCAATATCCGGTTCTGCAATATGTTGGACCTGGTTCTTCTGCCATGGGGAAAAACTTGGGGGTTGCATGAAACGGGGTTACTTTTCACAAGCAATGGGTCAGCTCACATTTGAATATGAACCATTCCTAATCCACCCATGCCGAAACAATATGTCCAAACTGAATTCCAGCTATCCTTTGAGATGAGCAAATTAACACACAAGTGTTACCAAAGGACCCAAATACAGACACTTTCACGGGAGAATATGTTGGGTCTTTATTTACTTTCACAAATACACCAGAAAAGAAAAGAACAGTCCCAAGGTTTGTGCTAATTTTTAGATTTCATGATCACCTTTCTTTTTCTTTCTTTAAAAAAAAAATATTAGTATCTGCCATTACTGTATGGGAATTGTTATTGCTGCGACGGTGATGACGTCTCCAGAGTTGAGTTTTGTAGTTTCTGTGGCTTTTGTTTCTGTAACACTGTTGTATAAAGCAGGACATCATGTTCTGGTAAGCTGGAAAAATGACAATAAATATATACTGGGGTGGGGGAAAAGAACATAAATCAGCTGTTCTCCAGATTGCATGATGGAGTTCTGCAGCCAAAAGACATGTACAAAAATTGATATTTTAGGGGAAGGTTTGCATAAGAAATGTGAATACATTTTATTGCTTGCAAAAAAAAGTGTATATAAGGAAAAATTGCATGGTTTCAATTGTTTAGTTTTTGCATCTTTAACTTGTTGTGAATCTTTTTGGTGACTTCGGGAAGGGAAGTGGTTTATTAATGTGTAAAATAAATACACACAGCAAAATATTCTGCCCACCACAGCAAACCACACTAAGCCTCATGCTTCTAACCCTATCAGATTCACCTCCCTGATTTCTCAGCAGCCATCTTGATAGAAGAAAACTACTTCTTCATGCAGTGCCTAAAATGTAAAGGGACCCCTGACCATTAGGTCCAGTCACGGACGACTCTGGGGTTGTGGCGCTCATCTCACTTTATTGGCCGAGGGAGCCAGCGTACAGCTTCCGGGTCATGTGGCCAGCATGACTAAGCCGCTTCTGGCGAACCAGAGCAGCACACGGAAACACCGTTTACCTTCCCGCTGGAGTGGTACCTATTTATCTTCTTGCATTTTGATGTGCTTTCGAACTGCTAGGTTGGCAGGAGCAGGGACCGAGCAACGGGAGCTCACCCCATCCTGGGGATTCGAATCGCCGACCTTCTGATTGGCAAGCCCTAGGCTCTGTGGTTTAACCCACAGTGCCAGCCATGCAGTGCTAGTTAAACTATAGAACTGACTCCCAGAGGAGGCAGTGATGTGCATCAATTTGGGTGGCTTTAAAAGAGGATGAGTTGAGGGAGGATAAGGCTATCAATGACTGCTAGCTTTGCCTTCACAGTCAAAGGCACAGAATCATAAAATTCAAGAGTTCAAGAGAACGCCCTCCAATCAGATGTCAAAGAGAAGAACAACTACCAGACTTTTAGAAGACATCTAAAGGCAGCCCTGTTTAGGAAAGCTTTTAATGTTATAAGACCACTGTATTTTAATATTTTGTTGGAAGCCGCCCAGAGTGGCTGGGGAAACCCAGCCAGATGGACAGGGTATAAATAATAAATTCTTTGTTGTTGTTGTTTAGTCGTTTAGTCGTGTCCGACTCTTCGTGACCCCATGGACCAGAGCACGCCAGGCACCTCTGTCCTCCACTACCTCCCGCAGTTTGGTCAAACTCATGCTGGTAACCTCGAAAACACTATCCAACCATCTCGTCCTCTGTCGCCCCCTTCTCCTTGTGCCCTCCATCTTTCCCAGCATCAGTGTCTTCTCCAGGGAGTCTTCTCTTCTCCTGAGGTGGCCAAAGTACTGGAGCCTCAGCTTCACGATCTGTCCTTCCAGTGAGCACTCCGGGCTGATTTCCTTAAGAATGGAGAGGTTTGATCTTCTTGCAGTCCATGGGACTCTCAAGAGTCTCCTCCAGCACCAGAATTCAAAAGCATCAATTCTTCGGCGATCAGCCTTCTTTATGGTCCAGCTCTCACTTCCATACATCACTATTGGGAAAACCATGGCTTTAACTATACGGACCTTTGTTGGCAAGGTGACGTCTCTGCTTCTCAAGATGCTGTCTAGGCCTGTCATTGCCCTTCTCCCAAGAAGCAGGCGTCTTTTAATTTCGTGGCTGCTGTCACCATCTGCAGTGATCATGGAGCCCAAGAAAGTAAAATCTCTCACTGCCTCCATTTCTTCCCCTTCTATATTCTATTCTATTCTATTCTATTCTATTCTATTCTATTCTATTCTAATCATCAACAAGACACCCAACACCAGCTACCTACAGACCAAGCCGTTCCTGTGCCTTATCTGACCAGGTCCCCATGCTGTCTGTCAGACCTAACTGACTTCTATACATGCAAGAGCCCTGCGGATGGAAGCATTGTCCTCATTTTGATGCCTCCCCTTCAGCGCATCAAATACATTTGCACACAATCATAGCCAACAATAGTCAAGGATGGAGCGGGATCTGCAGCAAGGCTGCTGCTGCTGAACCAATTTTGCTCTAAGAGTCACATTTGGTAAATGTCAACTTAATTGGTTCCTGGAAGGCTTGGAACATGTGTCGGCTGACGAAAAAGTGAAGATATATATATAATATTATGACGGTACCCACAGGTATGATTAAACATCCCATTGATGTCTCTATTAGGAAAGGGCTCAAGAGGCATGAAAGAAGAAGGAAATTTTCCTCCTCTCCCTACCCCGAACTGAATACCCATTCACACAACCATTGGGTATAATTCAGAGGCTGGGAACCTCAGACCTGGGGGCAAAATGTGGAACTCCAGGACATTTGAACTCTCTTAAGCTTACCCCACCTATTACCTACATCTCCATAGGCAATTCTCCTCTCTGGACCTGCCCTGTACTTTTCTTTGAATGTTTTGCATGGCTGAAATGTGCTTTCTGAGACTCTGTTTTGCTCACCTGGATAGGGAAGGGGTGTGTGTGTGTAGAAACTAGCCAACTCAACATATGTCAGTGTCAGGGAACTGCCGACGACTCGGAGGCGAGGAATAGAAGGGCAGTTATGTTACAAGGAGCCTCCAAAAATCTTGCAAAGCAGTTCCTCTTCTGAGGAGGAGGAAAGCCCCACCTCTAGTGGGGAAGAGGTGCAAGGACCAGAGGATGCTGGTGGAAGCCTTAACACCGCTCCTGGGCAAGCCGGGCAGGAGGGAAACATGCCCGTGCCATCACCCATCCTACGCAGTAGTTTAAGGCGCAAAGAGGGAAGGAGAAGGTTGGGGGGTAATGAAGGTTGGGGGAGATCGAAAAAAAGACCACTCCCGGATTCTGCTAGCGATTGAGCCAGACATGAGCTTTGGGCTCTTCACTGTAAATAGTTTGCACCAAAATAAAACCTGTCAAACACAGGTTTGGAGTCCTGCATGGTTACTCTCGAGCAACCGCAACAGCCATCTGACAGCAAGTTTCCGTAGAGTAAGAGAATTTAAAATTGGAAGGGTCATCTGGTCCAACTCCCTGCATCTCAAGCATTCATGACAGATGGCCACCCAACCTCTGCTTAAAAACCTCCAAGGAAGGAGAGTCCATAACCTCCTGAGGGAGACCACTCCGCTGTCAAACAGATCTGATGGTCAGAAAGTTCTTCCTGACGTTGAGCTGGATTTGGAGGGAGCTAATACTGCCCACCGATCACTTCTAAATGAAATCCCTAGAGCCAGGCATCTCTGGCTGCCACTGCCCCCAACTTAATAATAATAATAATAATAATAATAATAATAATAATAATAATAATAATAATAATAAAAATTTTTATTTATATCCCACCCTCCCCAACCGAAGCTGGGCTCAGAGCAGCTAACAACAATAAAAGTAAAACAGCATTCTAAAATCAATTCATTCTAAAATCAATTCAGAATCAAATTAATGGCAACCATTGGGCTAGAGTTCTGTGAGGATTACCGAAGGAGGGGGGTCAGACTGTGCCTTGGCCAAAGGCCTGGTGGAACAGCTCTGTCTTGCAGGCCCTGCGGAAAGATGTCAAGTCCCACAGAGCCCTAGTCTCTTGTGACAGAGCGTTCCACCAGATTGGGGCCACGGCCGAAAAAGCCCTGGCTCTGGTTGAGGCCAGTCTAACCTCCCTGTGGCCCGGGACCTCCAAGATGTTTTTGTTTGAAGACCGTAAGTTCCTCCGTAGGTACGAGGGTCCTAGGCTGTATAGGGCTTTAAAGGTTAAAACCAGCACCTTAAATCTGATCCTGTACTCCACCGGGAGCCAGTGCAGCTGGTGTAGCACTGGGTGAATGTGATCCCACGGCGAGGACTTGTGTGAAATGATCAGTTTGGTGGCAAACTGTGAGCACTGAGCTGCACCCCTGTAGAGCCCCGGGTTCAAATTCCTCCTCAGCCATGAAGCTTGATGGCTGAAGTTGGGTCAGCCACACACTTTCACTCTAAGCTAACCCTCCACAGGGCTGTTGAAATATATATATATATATATATATATATATATATATATATATTTGCTTTCGTAGATTTTCACGGGTACAGGAATGCAGGTTTTGGTGTCCTCGGTGTCTTCCCGTGTAAAAGTTGGGGTGTCTAGGCGACGTTTCGACGAGGTCTCACTCGTCATCTTCAGGCTGGTGCTTTCGGCTTCTTGTTACTGGAACAGAGCAGGATCTCAGTGTTTGAGTTCCTATAAATACTGTTGAGGGGGTGTGGTGTATAGCCTCCAATGTTCTGGATATCCTCAAGATATCCCTCAAGTAATTAAGGAACAAAAGAAGAAAAGGCACACTAGCCTGGGAACTTCCTCTCTGCCCAGAACATTGGAGGCTATACACCACACCCCCTCAACAGTATTTATAGGAACTCAAACACTGAGATCCTGCTCTGTTCCAGTAACAAGAAGCCGAAAGCACCAGCCTGAAGATGACGAGTGAGACCTCGTCGAAACGTCGCCTAGACACCCCAACTTTTACACGGGAAGACACCCGAGGACACCAAAACCTGCATATATATATATATATATATATATATATATATATATAAAAGGTCTAACATCTGTGTGCAGCTACCCTGAACTCCTTTACAAAAGGCAAGATATAAATGTGATTAATAAAGGGGAGCAAAGCAGCAGTATCTAAAGGAAGTATTTAAATTCTGCCAGACTATTTCCCCCTAGTCGCCAACAATGCAGAACTGAACTCTTTTGAAGGCATTCATTGTTTTAGACCCAGAGGGTGGGTGGGGTGGGGGGATAATATTTGGTGCTTCCAATCCTAAAGAGATTGTATTAAACCAAATGCTCCTATTGTATTCCTTTCTTAATTTTTTTTTATTCCCACAGTGAACATGTTATTTATTCTCTAAATGCTGATAAGGAAATGGCATCATTCTAGATTATCTATTCAAACACCTCAGAGTTCACTTCCCTTGCTGAACCAGCTGTACTCGGAATTTGAGTTCGCCTGAATCCTCTTCTCGTTTTATTATTATTATTATATAATATATTTTTTTTAAAAAAAGAAACTATTATCAATAGCTTAACGCAATCTGAATAGAACATTGGGAAACTATTCAGATGTGTTTAAAATACAAGGCAGATTGTCAGACAAAAAGGGTGGCGGGGGGGGGGGCGGAGTGGAGAGAAAGAAAGAGAAAGGAAAGAAGGGAGGAAGGAAACGGCACAATTAAATAGAAGAGAAATAAATACGAGAGGCAACATAAAAGAGAAAGGGATTTAGTAAATTCTATTTTCTCCCAAAATCTTTTAGCTGTCTGCCACTTTAGTCGTGGCCCCTATTATATTATGCATGAAGCATGCTAAGGCGGTTTTGTCAAAGGGCGTGTATCACCTCTTGGCAATAAGGAAGGGGGGCTTCTAATTCAGGCCTTGTGGGGGCTTCTTGGTTCTTTGAATGCTGGGGGTCTCCCTGGGTTGGAGCCTATGACTCAGAAAGTTAAAGGGCATTTTAAAAAAGTGTCTTATTTCCATTTATGTACAGTGGTTGTTGTTGTTTAGTCGTTTAGTCGTGTCCAACTCTTCGTGACCCCATGGACCAGAGTCCTGTCTTCCACTGACTCCCGCAGTTTGGTCAAAATGTACAGTGGTTCCTCAGGTTAAGTACTTAATTCGTTCCAGAGGTCCGTTCTTAACCTGAAGCACCACTTTAGCTAATGGGGCCTCCTGCTGCTGCCGCACCACGATTTCTGTTCTCATCCTGAAGCAAAGTTTTAACCAGAGGTACTATTTATGGGTTAGAGGAGTGTGTAACCTGAAGCATATGTAACCTGAAGCATATGTAACCAGAGGTACCACTGTACTTTAATTTTCTCCCTGCTTCTCCAAGAAAGGAAAGTGTATCAGGTGCATCGTATAGCCATGCCTCATCCACACAATTCATTTAAAGCACTATGATACCACTATAAACAGCCATGACTTCCCCCAAATAATTCTGGGAGCTGTGGTTTGTTAAGGGTGCAGAAAGTCGTTAGGAGATTCCTATTGTCCTCACTTGGGATGAGGGTGGCACTGTGGGTTAAACCACAGCCTAGGACTTGCCGATCAGAAGGTCGGTGGTTCGAATCCCTGAGACAGGGTGAGCTCCTGTTGCTCGGTCCCTGCTCCTGCCAACCTAGCAGTTCGAAAGCACATCAAAGTGCAAGTAGATAAATAGGTACCGCTCCGGCGGGAAGGTAAACGCATTTCCGTGCGCTGCTCTGGTTCGCCAGAAGCAGCTTAGTCATGCTGGCCACATGACCTGGAAGCTGTACACCAGCTCCCTTGCCCAGTAAAGTGAGATGAGCGCCGCAACCCCAGAGTCGTGGCCGAACCAGCGCAGTGCACGGAAATGCCGTTTACCTTCCCACTGGAGTGGTACCTATTTATCTACTTGTACTTTGACATGCTTTCGAACTGCTAGGTTGGCAGGAGCAGGGACCGAGCAACGGGAGTTCACCCTGTCACAGGGATTCGAACCGCCAACCTTCTGATCGGCATACCCAAGAGGCTCTATGGTTTAGACCACAGTGCCACCCGCGTCACTTCTCTGTATATATGTATTTTTACTTCAAGGACCAGAAGAACTGTAGATAGTTGATCGTGGTGTTTAGCTTTGTCTTGTGCCTGCGGACAATAAACTCTTGTTTACTTCGAACTGTATAGAAGAGATTTTCCCATAACTGGGGACTCTGGAAAAGCTGTTCTGCTGATAGCAGGAAATCTCTGAAGACTCTGCCCTGAAAAGGATAGTGGACAAATGAGCCACTGGTCTGTTCCAGGAGGGCTATTACGTTCTCGCTTCATGAAGTGTTGATGAGGACTAACAGCTTGCATCGCAACCAATAACCTTAAAATATAGGGGGCCAGGGAGCGGTTGTTTACAGGAAAAGTTCGGGATGTGTAGAAGTACGGTAAGTCATTACGTTAGACAAGAAAGTGGGAGATCAACTCCTAACAAATCTGCAATTTCACCGCAACTCACACCAACGTTTGTGCATCGGTTCGGTGACAGATAAATTCATTTTTGCCACTTCGTCTTTAAATAGGCCTATCTGATTTCACACACAAATGAACCTTGCTAATAAAGAGAATAGTTCTTCATCTGCTACATTAAAAGAAGTACCTGAGGATTGCTTATCTGCCTTACATATTTCCACAGGGCTTTATCACTTTGCAATATCTGCTTATGCGGAAAAATAGAGAGAGCAAAGATGAATTAGACACAGCTGAGGTGACGGATTCCTTACACGTCGGGCTATAAAATCTGCATGCGATGCAAATCTGCTTTAAAGGTTGGAAGGGAAACCAAGAGCCCAGGGTGAGAAATCCTCCTCAATGGGGACATGTATTGTTGGTCTGACTGCTGCATAAATAAACACAGCATGGAGAGGAGCAGCTCCATCCTACTGGTGCTGGTTGATGGGTGTCCCAATTCTCTGCTTCCCTTCCAACTTCAGACCCCAGGGCTAATTGTGGGTCTCCAAGCTCTTCTATTTGACCCATAGGACCACCCCCATACCAACACTCCCTCTCTATTCCCTCTGTGCACCCTCCTCGAGTAGTTTTGCCTGGCTGGAAAGTGACCTTGAACTTTGATAATGACTCCTCCTTGCCTGGGTGAAGAATATAGACAAGCCAACTATCAGGTGGCTGTGTTTTGCACCAGCTTTGTAACTCTCACTTGATTCAAGAGCCTTATAATGAGTCAAACAACTGCTTGATCTAGCTCATTACTGGCTACACTGATGGGGAGTGGATCTCCAGACTAGGGTATCTCCCAGCCCTACCTAGAGATGCTGAGGACTGAATCTGGGACCTTCTGTATGCAAAGCAAATGCTCCACCACTAAGCCATGGGCCTTCCACCAAGAGCACTTTTGTCATGAACTGGCAGGACATCGAGGAAGGGGAAGAAGATCCTGGGAAGGGTATAGCCACAATTGGTACACCACCAGGACAAGTTGAAGAGGGTGATGTTGGGGGATTTAGAAGGTACTCAATGGACATTGATGATGTCGAAGAGGCAACCAAACAGTTCATGGGAGATAGGGGAAATGGACACATCTCCAGAACCAGAGATGTCCAGGAACACAGTGGGAAATACAGTTTAAGAAACTGAGGCGGGCGAGAGAACACAGCCCAGCTTACTACACTAGTGGCCAAAATTGTGGAAACATTTTGGGGAAAAGGTATTTCTTAGCTTTGATGGCTCATAAACATTACTCTTTTTTGGAGTAATACCATAAAATTATATATCAATGGAAAGATAATTTAATGAAGAATGGAATGCAAAAAGGTTTGTTCAACTATCTGTATTCTATCAAAAGTTAAAGCCAAATAACCAGAAAAAGGAAGCACCATTTGCTTAGGTTGATATGCAGTAGCTTTCCTTTGCTTGAATGTAGCCAATGAACATGAGTGTTTAGAGCAGTGTTTCCCAACCTTGGGCCTCCAGCTGTTTTTGAACTACAATTCCCATCATCCCTGACCACTGGTCTTGCTAGCTAGGGATGATGGGAGTTGTAGTCCAAAACAGCTGGAGGCCCAAGGTTGGGAAACACTGGTTTAGAGAGCCAATCAGGTGTTATGAGCCATCAAACCTTGGAAACACACTTTTCCCCCAAAAAGGTTTCCACAATTTTGGCCACTAGTGTAGTTGATCAGGTGAAGATCATGGGACTCGCTAGGTCTGAGAGGAGGTTTGTGGCCACTCAGGTGGATTAAGTTCAGGTTGGGTGATGATTGCATATTTTGTTAAGGGGAGAGACACGGCTACTCAGCTGTCACAAGCTCAGGTGCATCAAATAAGACTGGGAGAAATAAACAGGAAGCAAGGCAGAGTCTCTGTGTCTGCTCAACTTTCACTGGTGATGAGCCATGGCTTGACTGTTTCAGGAATTCCACTGGCCTGAGATTTTTGTACTGACCCTAGGATTCCCACCCTAGATCTTCTGCAGAGGCAGGAATCTAACCTCACTGTTTGACTCTGAACCTTTCTCTTTGGCATTGGACCCAAACCTGTATTAGATCATGATTCCTCTCTAGCACTGCCCTTGGGACTGTGGTCAATAGAACTTTCTGCTTAGACTACACTGCCTCACCATGTGCACCATTGAGACTAACCTCAGAGTACGCCAGGACAACTTGTTATTGGTGGATTATATATCAATAAAGATAGGAAGTAGCAGTTATAGCAGGCAGCCTGACCCTTTGTCTGCCATTTTAAGTAGCCCCCCTCCGGAGCCCTTTCACACACCGCTCATTGTCCTGCCAGCCCCTGCCACTCACAAGACACAGGTAAGCAGCCACGGGGAATCTTGCGTCACCCCCCAAAAAAAAATATAGTCTGGCCCCCACAAGGTCTGAGGGACAGTGGACCAGCCCCTGCTGAAAAAGTTTGCTGACTCCTGCGTTAAGCGCAATCACATCCTAGTGTACCCCGTCCTTTGCTAGATGTTACTGGAGAAACGCAGGTCAGAAGAATAGATCAGCAGCAGCCACGAGGCGCACGTCGCAGTCAGATTATGCTGACGTGTAAGAACAGACGGTGCCTGTTATTTATCCTAATGATCTATCAGGGTTTCTCCTAAGCTTACATGCACATAAACCATCTGAAGAAATAACAGCACCGTCAGCTAACTAACGTCTGACCACAATTGTGATTTGCATAAGTTGTTGCATACAGAATAACTCAGAAGGCTCAGAATATCAAAACAAGACAAGTGCATTTGCGGGGGGTGAAAGCATGCAGACCGCAGCTGGTTCAAGGAAGGTTCAGCGAATTTGAAAGACAAATCTAGATTCCCAGAGATTAAAGGGAGGATATCTGAGTCTGAGTGGGTCCTATCACAGTTCAGTCAGCTGCTGGTTTGTCCTTCACTTCCACCCTCTCATCTTCTTGTTATTTTCCAACTGCTTAAAAACCTGACCATAAAGAACTTGTCAAACTCAGCTAAGAATCATTATGCTGAGCAAGTTGGTTTTTTTTAATGGTTGACTACAATATCACTAAAATGGCATGTTATGATATAGTTTATGGAAGGGTGGTGGATCTCAGAAGCCTGAAAGGGTCAGCCCAGGAAAATGAGGAAATCAGTCAAGCTCATTGAGTAATGTTTCTAAGTTTATAGCTTAAAAATAAATCATTTCATTTCCTAAATACATTTCAGCTGAGCAGAACCATCTAGGATCATTGGAAGCTGTCTTATACCAAGTCAGATATTTTGTCCATCTAGCTCAGAATTTTTCAGAAGCTCTCCAGGGTTTCAGGCTGGGGTCTTGCCCAGCCCTACCTGGAGATGCCGGGATTTGAACCTGGGACCTTCTGCATGCACAGCCGATGCTCTACCCCTGACCTACAGCCCTTCTCCCAAATTCTCTCCTAATTTTCCTGCATTTAGCTAGTATCACCCCTTCCCGGCAGCAACAGCAGTGCACAAATGTATTTTCAAAGTTCGTCTCCCTATTTGTGGACAAAGAATTTCTCCAACAGTTTCTTGGCATGGGGGGGGGGCTCCCCATTTGTATTGACCAGAGGCATGCCATTCCTTGTTTCCTCAGTTTTTGTTTGTTTGCCTTGCTGCAGCAACAACTCTTGCTGCAGCGACTCTAGAAGAATAAATTGGTGCAGAATGCAGAGAAAGATTCTGCAAGGTGGCCTTCTTTTTCTTGGAAAGCAAAATCTTGTTTTTCCCCCCACAGAAAAATTCTGAGAAAATGAGTCCTTTGGAAAATTTCATTTCAGCTCAACTTCCACCGCGTGCATCGAGTACCAACTCTGAGAGATGTCAATAAGAAACTTTCCCACCAATTACTTTCATAGAGTGAAAAATGGGAAGAGACATTTCTCTCATCCATCTTGTACGTAACATAACATGGGAGGGGATTGTGTTGACCATTCAGTTAAACTCTCTGCTTGGTGCAGGAAATCCAGAGCTCCAGCATCCCCAACAGATGCCTGTCTAGCTTCTACTGGAAGACCTAAAACATAGGAGAACCTCCAACCCATCAAGGCAATTGGGTCTATTGCGGAATAGCCCTTTGAAGTTCCTCCTGATGGAAACTCACCTGTAACATTTGTTCTGGTCCCAATCTCCAGGAGCAGCAGAGAATATGTGTTTGACTTCTTCCATGTGATAGCTCTTCAGGTATCTCATCATGAGAGGCCTGAATATTCGGAGACACCAAAGGGTGTCACCTAATGGCCCTGATAAGGCTAATGCCTAAGGGAAGTGATATCTAGAGATATAATAATAATATA
>NW_021164436.1:0-40970 GCF_004329235.1 Podarcis muralis | reverse complement strand
GACTATGCCATTTCTCACCTTCTCACCCCTTGCCTTTTCCTGTAAGACCTATTACAGTCGTTAAGAGTCGTCAACAGGCTCATCTCAGCTATCTGCCAATCTCCCATTCCCACCACCCTTCTGAGTAATACCCCTCCCCACCTTCTCACTATATAGAAGGATCTGGCAACTTCTGTTTCAGTGTATCTGAAGAAGTGTGCATGCACACGAAAGCTCATAGCAAGAACTAACTTAGTTGGTCTTTAATTTTTTATTTTGACATATTTGGAAAGGTTGCAGGAGGGGTTTGGGGCTTCTTAGTTTCGGCAGCGGTTCTCAAACTGTGGGTCCCTAGATATTGTTGGACTAAAACTCCCATCATCCCTGAGCTCTGGCCTTGCTAGCTAGGGTGATGGGAGTTGTAGTCCAACAACATCTGAGGACCCACAGGTGGAGAAAGGCTGGTTTAGAGCAATGAGGAAGAGGCAACATGATGGAAGTTTGTGAAATTGTGCCTGGCCTGGAAAAAGTGACCAGAGAAGTCCCAGGCATCCAATGAAGCTGAGTGATGGAAGATTCAGGACGGGGGGGGGGGGAGAAAGCCCTTCTTTGCGCATATAGCTATTTTTAATAGTTTAATAATAGTTTTAATATTTAATGCTGTATTTTTTAACACTCAATTGGGAGCCGCCAAAACATAGGGAAGGACACAAACCAATGCCTTCAAGTTTTTTTTTTTTTAAAAAAAGACTAACTAAACATGCGGAAAGAACTTTTTGACAGCAAGAGCTGTTAGTGGATAGGATCCCTTGGGAGTGCGGGAATTTCCATCCTTTGAGGTTTGCAAGTGAAATTGGATGGTCATCTGTCATGGATGCTTTACTTGCTATGCCTGCATTACATGGGGTGGAATAGATTGCACCAGGGTTCACTTCCAGCTCCACAATTCTACAATTCCGTGATTCTCCCCTGTATGGGTTCTTTGATGGGAAGTGAGAGAGGAGTTATGAGTGAAGCTCTTTCCACATTCCACACACTGCTAGGGCTTCTCTCCTGTATGAAGTATTTGATGGGAAGTGAGAGAGGAGCTCTGACTGAAGCTCTTTCCACATTCCATGCACTGATAGGGTTTCTCCCCTGTATGAATTCTTTGATGGGAAGTGAGAGAGGAGCTTGTACTGAAGCTCTTTCCACATTCCACACACTGATAGGGTTTCTCCAATTTATGAATTCTTTAATGGGAAATGAGAGAGGAGTTATGAGTGAAGCTATTACCATATTCTATGCACTTATATACAGTGGTGCCTCGCAAGACGAAATTAATTCGTTCCGCAAGTCTCTTCGTCTTGCGGTTTTTTCGTCTTGCGATGCACGGTTTCCCATAGGAATGCATTGAAAATCAATTAATGCGTTCCTAGGGAAACCGCCTTCAGACCAGGTCTGGGGACAGGTCCGGGCGATCTTAAAATGCTGGCGGGCGGCATTTTAAAATCGCCCCGGGGACAGCGGAGGACTTCTCCGCTGTCCGGGGCGATTTAAAAGCCCCTGGGAAGGCAGGCAGGGGGACAAAGACTTTCGCCCCCCGCCCGCCTTCAGAAGGTGTTCCCGCCCCCCCACCCGGCTTCGCAGCAGTGCTACGAAGCCCGGCGGCTGGGGCAGGTGTTCCCCCCCCGCCCGGCTTCGCAGCAGCGCTACGAAGCCTGGCGGCTGGGGCAGGTGTTTTCCCCCCGCCCGGCTTCGCAGCAGCGCTACGAAGCCCGGCGGCTGGGGCAGGTGTCCCCCCCGCCCGGCTTCGCAGCAGTGCTACGAAGCCAGGCGGCTGGGGCAGGTGTTCCCCCCGCCCGGCTTCGCAGCAGCGCTACGAAGCCCGGCGGCTGGAGCAGGTGTTCCCCCCGCCCGGCTTCGCAGTAGCGCTACGAAGCCCGGCAGCTGGAGCAGGTGTCCCCCCCCGCCGGGCTTCGCAGCAGCGCTACGAAGCCCGGCGGCTGGAGCAGGTGTTCCCCCCCGCCCGGCTTCGCAGCAGCGCTACGAAGCCCGGCGGCTGGGGCAGGTGTTCCCCCCCCCGCCCCGCTTCGGAGCACCGGGAGAAGCGATCTCCCCGCAGCCCTTGCTTCAAAAGAGGTCCGGGGGCGCTTCCCGCTGCCCCCGGACCTCTTTTGAAGCAAGGGGCAGTGGGGAGAAGCGATCTCCCCGCCGCCCCTTGCTTCAAAAGAGAAGACCCGCTGTCCCCGGGGCAAGCTTCGTTTTGCGAAGCAAGCCCATAGGGAAATTCGTCTTGCGAGGCAACTCGAAAATGAAAAAACCTTTCGTTTTGCGAGTTTTTCGTCTCGCGAGGCGTTCGTCTTGCGGGGTACCACTGTAGTTTCTTCCCTGTATGAATTCTTTGATGGGAAGTGAGGTAGGAGCTATCAGTGAAGCTCTTTCCACATTCCATGCACTGATAGGGTTTCTCCTCTGTATGAATTCTCTGATGCCTAGTGAGATCGGAGCTCTTCCTGAAGCTCTTTCCACATTCCACACACTGATAATGCTTCTACCCTGTATGAATTCTTTGATGGGAAGTGAGATTGGAGCTCTGGCTGAAGCTCTTTCCACATTCCATGCACTGATAGGGTTTCTCCCCTGTATGAATTCTCTGATGCCTAGTGAGATTGGAGCTCCTCCTGAAGCTCTTTCCACATTCCATGCACTGATAGGGTTTCTCCTCTGTATGAATTCTCTGATGCCTAGTGAGATCGGAGCTCTTCCTGAAGCTCTTTCCACATTCCACGCACTGATAGGGTTTCTCCCCTGTATGAATTCTCTGATGCCTAGTGAGAGAGGAGCTATCAGTGAAGCTCTTTCCACATTCCACGCATTGATAGGGTTTCTCCCCTGTATGAATTCTTTGATGCTTAGTGAGATCGGAGCTCTTCCTGAAGCTCTTTCCACATTCCACACACTGATAAGGCTTCTACCCTGTATGAATTCTTTGATGGGAAGTGAGATTGGAGCTCTGGCTGAAGCTCTTTCCACATTCCATGCACTGATAGGGTTTCTCCCCTGTATGAATTCTTCTGATGCCAAGTGAGATGGGAGCTCCTCCTGAAGTAAGCTTTCCACATTCCATGCACTGAAAGGGTTTCTCCCCTGCATGAATTCTTTGATGGGAAGTGAGATGGGAGCTATCAGTGAAGCTCTTTCCACATTCCATGCACTGATAGGGTTTCTCCTCTGTATGAATTCTCTGATGCCTAGTGAGATCGGAGCTCTTCCTGAAGCTCTTTCCACATTCCACGCACTGATAGGGTTTCTCCCCTGTATGAATTCTCTGATGCCTAGTGAGAGAGGAGCTATCAGTGAAGCTCTTTCCACATTCCACGCACTGATAGGGTTTCTCCCCTGTATGAATTCTTTGATGCTTAGTGAGATCGGAGCTCTCCTGAAGCTCTTTCCACATTCCACGCACTGATAGGGTTTCTCCCCTGTATGAATTCTTTGATGGGAAGTGAGAGAGGAGCTCTGACTGAAGCTCTTTCCACATTCCACGCACTGATAGGGTTTCTCCCCTGTATGAATTCTTTGATGGGAAGTGAGATGGGAGCTGTAATTGAAGCTCTTTCCACATTCCATGCACTGATAGGGTTTCTCCGCTGTATGAATTCTGTGATGGGAAGTGAGAGAGGAGCTATCAGTGAAGCTCTTTCCACATTCCATGCACTGATAGGGTTTCTCCCCTGTATGAATTCTTTGATGGGAAGTGAGATGGGAGCTATTAGTGAAGTTCTTTCCACATTCCATGCACTGATAGGGTTTCTCCCTGTATGAATTATTTGATGGGAAGTGAGATGGTCGCTCCTACTGAAGCTCTTTCCACATTCCATGCACTGATAGGGTTTCTCCCCTGTATGAATTCTTTGATGGGTATTGAGATGGTCGCTCCTACTGAAGCTCTTTCCACATTCCATGCACTGATAGGGTTTCTCCCCTGTATGAATTCTTTGATGGGTATTGAGATGGTCGCTCCTACTGAAGCTCTTTCCACATTCCACACACTGATAGGGTTTCTCCCCTGTATGAATTCTTTGATGGGAAGTGGAGAGAGGACCTTGTACTGAACATCTTTCCACATGCAATGTGCTGATAGGGTTTCTTTTCCAATGAGATTTCGTTTATGGGAAGTGGAATGGGAGCTCTGACTGCAGCTCTTTCCCACACTGCAAATTTTTACGCGCCTTCTCCACTCTGCAGATTATGTTGTGTCTCCTTTATTCTTGCTTTCCAATTCATCACAATCTGCAATGGAGAGAAAAAGGGATTAGAGCCTCAGGAACAAATGGAGCCCCCAGTTAGGAAATAATGCCTCATTAAATTTGTTGTAGAGAAGGCAGTTGGCTGTGTGGTTTATTACCTTTGTTATTTGTAATAAACCAATGTATTTATTATTGGATTCTAATCGATGGTTGAATTTTGATTTGTTTGAAGTAAGTTACTCATTTTAATTTTTTTGTACTTTTTTCATTAGATTAGATTGTTGTTATTATTACTGTTTCATGTTTATACCGTAGCACCTCAGGTTACGTAACCCTCTGGTTACGTAAACATCAGCTTATTAAAGCGGCAAATCATGCGCATGCGCAGAACAGTGATCCTTGGGTTGCAAAAACCTCGGGATCTGGCCGGACCTCCGGAACGGATCCCATTCGCAACCAGAGGTACCACTGTATATGTGTTGGAAGCTTCCCAGATTGGCTGGAGCAACCCAGCCAGATGGTCAGCGTATACATAAAAATTATTATTATTGCTATTATTATCACTGCTAGTACTACCTGAGATTCAATCAGCCTGGCTCTTCTCTGGGGCAGATGGTGTTTGGCCCAGTCCTGGTATCCCCTCCATCTCCAATGTCAGTCATCTCTCTGGCCAACCAAGACTGACAGCAGCAAAAACAATAACAGAAAACCTTACAGAAGCTACTTATCTTTTCTAACAACTCTGAAGCTGACATTTAAGATGCCTGGGCAGTTCAGATCAGCCCAACTGTGGTAGAGGGTGGCAGAACTGAAGGAAGATTGTTCACAGAAAAAGCTGTAATTTACTATTTCTTCTGGGGGTGTTAGGTTCCCAGGTGTTGTAATGGGCACTGTGAAACTATATGAGGTTTATCACATAGAGGTATTTCTTGAATTTCCTGGCAGATAGGACGATCCCACATGGAGGCTTACCAAGAGAGGCCACGATCCCCCAATTCTCCTCCATGACGTCCTTATGCAGAGCTCTCTGGTCAGGATCCAGCAACGCCCACTCCTCGTCCGTCAAACGAACAGCGACATCTTCAAAGCACACTGGACCCTAAAAGAAAAAGGGAAATGTCCTCCTCTGAGACAGCAGAAATATGATCTGCTACACAGTGCTCTGTGGTTTTCTTCCTGTTAATTGCTGTGTTATTTCAATAAGATTGCTTTGCTGCACATTTTAATTATGGGCACCTATTTTAATGCTTTAATTGAATTCTTTTATTCTGCATTTTAACTATGGGAATTCGTCTTTGTGCAAATAGGTGGTACTCCACCTTGTGGTTTTCAAATCATTCTGCCTACGCAAGCATTCCAGTTTGCCAGATGGAAGGGTTCACTTTCTCCTCTCCTCGTGAGTTGTTCTGTAGAGGTTCCCTTCCAATGCCCTAGAGCCAAATTCAAGGGGTTCATGGGGGCATGGAGAGGGGGAGATGAATCCTACTGGCTGTTACGATATGGATACAACGCAGCTGCAAACTGGCAGCTCGGTGTTTACATCACATGATGTGGCTAGCTATGGGAAAGAATGTTCCAGGGATTTCTCAAAGCTTTGTTCTCAGTGTAATATGAGACCTTCCTGTTGCATTTGTAAAGGAAGTTTGAGTCACTTGCTAGGAGGAGATTGAACTGATCGGACATGTTTTCTGTACAACTGAACAGTCAGAAATAAAAGGATGTAAATAGCTTTCTGACTATCTCCTTTCTCTTGCTGGTATGCAAGGATGGAGGGGGTGTGCATTTTCCACGCTGGGAAATGTCGCCTATCAAGATTTCCCTGGACTGTGGGGATACCAGCCAGAGGAGATCACCGGTAAGAAGCTCCGGGAGCTGGGAGAGAGGCCAGCTTCTCCCGAGGGGGCTAGTTTGCCAACACTGGCAACATTCAGAAGGCTGGTATGACAGAGCTATACGGGCAGGAAATCCCACACTTCACAGCTGGAGTTTACTCTTTATCAGCAAGAACACAATATTCACAGACTTGGCTGAGTTTCAGGCCTTATGAGAACAACAACTCATTCCCTGAGCGTCTTCCTTAACTAAATCAGTTGCCGAGAGTGAAGGCCCCTGGCTGCCCACAGCTTTCCAGGTCCCCTCCTCTCTGGGGTTTCTGGCAAGCGACTGAACAGTGCGCAAGAGTGCAGCCTGCCTTTGCTCCTCCGTTGTCAGACGTTTCCTGGCTCTGAGAGACAAGCAGGGAGTGTTGCTTCTGGCAGAAGGAGAGGGAGCCCCCAGTGGCTCCTCCTTCTCCTGACTCACCTCTGACTCTAGACCTCCCTCCTCCCACTCACCTCCTTCCTCTTCTGCCTCTGATTCTGCACTGCATTCTGCCACAGAGTCTTCCAGCTCACTAAGCCCTGTTACCCCTTCAGCTTCTGACACCTCCTCTTCCCAGTCTTCTCCCTCTGACCGCTCATCCTTCCTCCACCTCCACTCCTTGGGCTCTGAGGCGTCTTTGTTTCCTGGTTCCCAGGCTGCTTCCTCCCACCATTTCTCTGTGCCCAACCAGTCCATGACATTGCTCCATCCCTCGGCCTCTGTCCCCACAAGGCAGCTTCCCCTGACCTGATCTGGTGCCACAGCCGCTGTTTCACTTCTGCCCCCATGAAAAGATAAATATGGAGGTCTTGTTGGCTTCATTCTTTCATCTGCCTCACAGGAATCCAGATCCATTTCTGCAAAATGATCCCTTTTCTGAAAGAACAACAAGAATTCAAAACAGTAAATGAATGATGAGAAATATTAAAAAGAGAACGACAAAGACAGAAACTTTAAGGATGTTAGATCTCATTCCCAGAAAAAGGATGGGCATCAGCAGACCATTTTGGATGTTCTCCATCCTGTTTGGAGCCCCTTGGGAGTATCCAGAGGAAAGTCTCTCTCACCTGCTTTCTCTCTGCCTCTTCTCTCCTCTGCCTGACTCAGGAGGAAACCTTCGGCCAGGGCCACCGCCTGGGAACTGGTCTCCGCTCCACAGTCCCTCACCCAGCTCTCCATCTCTGGTGGAAGGACAGCCAGGAACTGCTCCAAGATCACCAGGTCCAGCATCTCAGCTTTCGTGTGCCTTTCGGGCTTCAGCCACTGATGGCAAAGGTGGTAGAGTCGGCTGCAAACCTCTCGGGGTCCTTTGGCCTCCTGGCAGCAGAACTGCCTCAACCTGCTGGCTCTGCACCTCTGAGCGGAGGGTGTCCTCCTCACCCAGGATCTTCTGCACAGAGTTTTCCCAGAATCCCCCACTGCTCCCAGTTTGGATGGCATGGCCTCTTCCTGCTCTAGGGCCAGCTGAGTCTCGCTCATCCATTTGTGCTCTCAGGAAGCCTCTGAGAGATGGAAGGAACCTTTGGTCTTCTGCCAAGTTCTGTCTGTCTGAATGAGAAGCTCTAGCAAATCCTACAAAGCAATTACATTGTTCTGTTACAAAAGCTGTACAATATCAGAAGAAGAAAAAGGTTTCCTGAGCAAGCATGGATGAGTCTTGCTGGGAACCAGGGTAGGACTGCACCACAGCCCAGACTCTGAGCTATCTTTCAAAAAGGAGGAGGAGGAGATGTAGGCCTCTAGAAGGGAGATTGTGGAAATGTGGAGGCAAGCGAAGAGATTAATGCGAGGGGACTCAGCCTGGTTGCTCCTTCCTTCCAGTCAATGCATGAAGTCAGAACTGATTGACAAGGGCCTCATTGGTGCCTCGTGAAAAATGACTAGGTGTGTTGAGTCCGAATCTCCTTTCTTGTAGCTTGAAGCCATTGGTTGGAATCCTCCCCCCAGGTGACATGGCTCTCCCATCTCCTCTGTCTCCTCTTCTCCAACTCAACATACCCAGCTCCTCATAAAGCTTGGCTTGATCTGCTTGGCTGGCCTCCTCTGCCAATAAGGAGAAAGAAAGAAGGGAAACAAAGGAAGAGGTTTTGGAGCAACCATTCATACGTGTTTCCTCTGTTGTGCAATGACGCTGACCCGTGTCACACACAGCAGAAGTCCTACTGATAGCCTTATTTAAAGAAGCGAGATTTCTATCTGCTAGATTTCCCAGGGGGCTCTGAGTAATTTTTTTCTGGAAGGGGGGGCAGTAACCTCCTCCCCTCCCCCCTCCACAAAAGATCTAAAGGAAGGAGACAGTTCCTGCGACCTCGCCCCTCCCTGGCAGGACCCCCTGCTCCCGGGGCTCCCCCCCACATGAGCCACCCTCCCTTCGGCAGCCCTGGGCCCCCCTCCTTCTCCCCACTGCACCCTCGGGGGGGGAGGAAGAGACTCACCAGATCCCCCTGGAAGAGAGCAAGGCAGCCTTTGCAATAGCTGAAAGCAACCCCCCCCCCTTACAGGAAGGGGAGGGAGGGGCTTTTCCTCTGGAGGACCCGGCCCCCTCTTACTTCCTGTCCTCTCTAGGAATGCAGCTCATTTCCCTTTAACCCTTGCAAAGCCGAGTCCACCCTGCTCAGTCCTCTCTGCCTTTTCTCTCCTGCGTTGCAGAATCCCAGAGATGCTCATTTTGAGGGGACGCTCTTGGTTGGTCTGTGATCCGCTCCCTCCCTTGGCCAGAAACTGGAGGAAGAGGTTGCAGGGAAAAGGGGGTTGCAGGAAGCAAGGAACCTCATCCTAGAATGGGAGGGAGCCCTAAGGGTCATCTATTCCAGCCCCCCTGCAAGGCAGGAATCTCACCGACAGCATCCAACCTCTGCTTAAAAACCTCCAAGGAAGGAGAGTCCGCCATCTCCCAAGGGATTCTGCTGCTCTTCCCCTCAGAAGGTTCTTCCTGCTGTTTAGGCAGCAGAAACTGCTTTCTGGTCCTCTGGGTCCCTTCTTCTGGGTGCTCCCTCCCCTCTAGGGCAGGAGAAAACAAGCTGGCTCCCTCTTCCATGGGTCAGCCACCTGCCACAAGACGAAGCAAGATGGAATCCCCGATCAAAATAGAATCCAAACTTTTATTAGCTGCTCATCCCCATGTTATTCACCCCCCAGCTACATCACTCATACATCATGAAAGGGGAGGTCTGGTGGCAGTAATCTGAGCATCCTGGACGCTGCCCCATGGTTCCCCTTGCCCTCCACCAAACACCCATCAAATGTAACAAAATAGATACTTACATTTCCCTGTTTCCCAGCCAAGTCAATCACACCCTTTTGTCTCCATCTGGGTTTGTTATTTCTGTCTGGCACTCAGGTATCAGGATGCCAGAAATTATCCCTCAGGCAGAGGGGCTGCTGAATAGCTGAGCTCACATGTCTATATGAATTTCTGAAGTTTTTCAAGTGAGCCAGTACACAGATACATTTATCAGTGAATTCTTACATTTGGTATTGTGCAGCAGAGGCCCTTTGAATAGATAGAAAGAAACTGTGATGAAGTGTTTTGTGGGGACAAGTCACAAAAGTCACAAAAGTGATGGTGCTGATTTTGGTAGTGGGCTGCATGTGCATGATATCTGCTGCAGGGGCAAGCCCCCCCCCCAATTATACATAAATTCCTGCAACATTTTGCCTTCCAATGTCCGGCTATACCTCTTGGCTCGTCCTCCAAACTTTGCTGGGGGGCTGTGTTCCCCCTCCCAAAGCAGGGACACACTCTTAGCACCCGAAAGCTGTACCACCTCATTGCTGCTGCCGGGGGTGAGAGGGTTTATATAGTGGCGGGTGATGCCCTTTTGGAATATTTGGCCAATTAAGTGAGGCGGGGAATCCCTCAAGGGACGGAGCAGCAGCTGATTTGCTACCTGTGCTATGACACCCTCCTCTCAGCTGAGCAGGTGCCCTGGGGGGACCTCAGAGGGGCTGATAAATCCCACAAAGGAAGTGGCTCCCAGGTAGGACTGCAGTCAGAATCGGAGAGCCTTCAAGGTGCCGCACAGGATTGTTAACAAGCCCCCCCCAAAACAACAACAACAACAACAACAACCTGTGATCATCTTCTAGCTTGGTTTCTTTCCCCTTCCTGTTCCCTGGATTCTCACAGAGAGAAGAAGGGGAGACAAGTGACAACAGGAGCCACCTTCTTGCCAAGCCATTCCCATGGGAGAGAGTTGCTGGAGGCAGGGGTGGGAGCTGTTGGCCGTGAATATCTGGATTGGCTAAGCAGATGAAATGGGTAGAAGCACCTCAGCCAGTGGGAAAGGCAGCCATATTGACTATGGCAGGCATAGGCAAACTCGGCCCTCCAGTTGTTTTGCGACTACAATTCCCATCATTCCTGACCACTGGTCCTCTTAGCTAGGGATGATGGGAGTTGTAGTCCCAAAACATCTGGAGGGCCGAGTTTGGGGATGCCTGCACTATGGGTTGTGGACTCTCCATCTTTGGCGGTCTTCACATACCTGTCAACTGTCCTGCTTTGAGTGGGACGTCCTGCAATTCCAGAAGCCACCCTGGCTTCTGATTGGCTCCCAGGATGTCCTGTTTTGGCTCCCGTGAAACTGTGGCCCCAAAAGACGCCCATTTTGGGGGGTCCTTGCTCTTGCGTGAGTTACGTGACTCATTCAGGAGCGTGGCCCCAGAAGTCGCAGGTCCCAATTTCCCTCTGCAACATGTTGGAGGGCAGGCAGAGTTTGGGAGGACCACTCTCTTCATATTCTATGGCTGTGGGTGACAGGAGAAAGAGTGGACCATGTCAGAATCTTCGGAGGGCCAGCAGAGGAGCCTCCCTTGGATGAATCACCACAGCCCCATAGTGGCCGTAAAAGCAGGTGAGCAATGAGTCTCCCTCAAGTTTTAAAAGGAGTGCTGTATTACTGGGCTGTCTCACAGGATGCTTTCTATTATGTTTTTATCATTGTTGTTCTGTATTGTGCTTTTAATGTTGTACTCCGCCCTGTGATATTCTGATAAAGGGGGGTATATAAATTGAATAAATACTACTACTACTGCTATTATTATTATTATTATTATTATTATTATTATTTCCCCGCCTTCTGGAGTGCCAAGTCTTTTTGAGAGAACTGCTGTGGAGCTGAGATGAAGGAGGAGAGACCATATCCTCTTCACCCAGCAGAAGTGTGGAACTCCAGGAAGACACAACCTGAAAGACAGTGCGCTATTTTATTAATTTTTTTTATAACTCCTGCTTATGTTATATGATGTTATAATGTATTGTAATTTTCATTAAATGTACAGACTGCTTGATTGTAAAAACACACACAAACACTTTCAAAATGTTTATTAAAAATATTTTTATTAGTAATTTCAACATAACATTTTATCAAATAACATATCATCCTTAAATTTCCCCCCTTATTTTTCCCCTCTCCAAAAAACCTGACCCACCCTCCCCTCCCCCCCAGACTTCCCTCAGCTTCTCTCTCTGGTTTATCAACATATGTTATTTTCTGCATGTTACAAAACTGTATAGATCCTTAATTTATCTGTCTAAATGTTATCAATAAAAAGTTTGTAAATGTTTATTCAAAACCTGCCAAGGAGTCCAGTTCATTTTGTTGCTTCTTTATGTACTTTGTAAAGGGTTCCCATTCATCTTTAAAATCACAGTTATCCTTGTCATGTAGTTTGTGTGTCAATTTTGCCAATTCTGTGATTTCCATCGATTTTTCCATCAATCCCTAACAAAAATGCCTTAGGTTTTTAAACAAATTTTAATTGGAACATTTTCTTCAATTCACTATATATATGTCCCGTCTCTTTCTTTCCACTTCCAAAACATATTTGAGCTGGTTTTGTTCATTCTTCCTAACTGCACTGGTGTCATATAGCATCTATACATCAACTTCATATAATTTTCTTTCAGCAAGGAACACTCTGTGAATTTTAAATCGGTTTTCCATAACCTTTCCCAATCTTCCACAATAATATTATGACCCATATGTTGTGCCCATTTAATCATAACTGGTTTCACCTCTTCATCTTTCGTCTCCCAATCTAACAAAACACCGTATGTGCCTTTCAGCAGTTGGAATCTAAGTCACTCCTGTATTTGTCAAAGGATTCTCTGAAATTCTGATGTTAGCCTGTATCTCCTTTTCGTGTATGTAAAGGAAATGCCCTCTGGGAATTCCCATTTATATCTGATGTCAGCTCTCCTGAGTGCTATTGTTAAATATCTATATTTGGTTCTTCTAAGTCTCAATTTCAGTGGAATCTCTCTAAAGATATCTACTTTCTGTCCGGCAACCACAAGATTTTTTTCAAAAACTGTTCTGAAGGATTGCGTCCTTCACTCTTTTTGTTACTAGTGTTAATCAAACATCTCCTGGGTGCCTCCGTTCTCAATTTTGACGCAATCTAATTCTGAAACAGCTCTCTGAAAGCCCATCCAACCAATCTTTACTTTCTCCCATCCATTCTGAAATTGTCTGGGTGACATATGTCTCCAAATTTGGCTCTGAATCAGATTCTGGAAGGCCTCTGTCAGGAAGACGTTAACTTATTACTTCAGCTAAATGTTACAGGATTAAACAAGGTACTACAATGGTACCTTGGGTTACAAACGCTTCAGGTTACATACGCTGCAGGCTACAGACTCCGCTAACCCAGAAATGGTACCTTGGGTTAAGAACTTTGCTTCAGGATGAGAACAGAAATCGTGCTCCGGCAGCCCCATTCGCTAAAGTGGAGCTTAAGGTTAAGAAGAGTTTCCGGTTAAGAACAGACCTCCAGAACAAATTAAGTACTTAACCTGAGGTACCACTGTACAGACACAGCTTCTCTTAAACTCCCTCCTCTCATAATCAGTTGTCACACTTCAGGTATCCAGAATAAATGCTAAAAGGCTTAACTCTGTTTCTGCTGCTTCTCTCTCATTCCCTTCCTTAGTTATGACAGGACAGCCCAGCTTCCTTCATGGCTTCATACTTTGGTCTGTGAGTGAGGGGCCACTTTTCCTCGGTTCCCCTCTCTCTTAGCAGTCCCACTCCCAAGGTATTTTCCTTTGTATGCCAGATGCTGAGAGATCCAGCAGAACTAGGAAACAGCTCTCACCTTTGTCCCTAGCCCGCCACAGATCATCAACCAGCGCGACCAAGGCAGTTTCAGTCCCATGATGAGGCCTGAATCCCGACTGGAAGGGATCCAAATGGTCCGCTTCTTCCAGGCGTGCCTGGAGTTGTTCGGCAACCGCTCGCTCAATCACCTTGCCCAGGAATGGAAGATTTGAGACTGGGCGATAGTTGGCCATCGTGGCCGCATCTAAAGATGGGTCCAGGAAGGCTCCCTCATGGAGGGAAGCATTCACCACCCCACGAAGCCCATCGCCCAGCCCTTCCCGGCTAGCTTCATCCTCGGGGGTAACAGATTGGAATTGCTCCCACACAACTTGACTACACAGGACTCTAGCACTCTCCCACCCTGCTCCCACGGTGGAATCTACGTCTTCTCGAATCTGAGCGACTTTGTCTGCAAAAAACTTGGCAAAATCATTGCAGATCATGTGGCCTGTACTGGGCCCTAATGGAGGTGGTTCTGCTGGGACGGGACGATATGGGATTGGGGGGGGCAACTCCCATCTCTTGGAGGGGCGCAATTAGTGCCAGCACTGTCCGGTAAGAGTTTGGGTGTAATCTTCGATAACTCCCTTTCCATGGGGGTGCAGATTGCAGCTATAACAAAGGCGGCATTTTTCCATCTCCGCCAAGCTAAGCAGTTGGCTCCTTACCTCTCTCGCCCTGACCTACCCACTGTGATCCACGCGACGGTCACCTCCAGACTGGATTATTGTAACTCGCTCTACGTGGGGCTGCCCTTGAGACTGACCCAGAAACTCCAGCGGGTGCAGAATGCTGCAGCAAGACTCCTTACGGGGTCTTCGCTGCGAGATCACATTCATCCGGTACTATACCAGCTGCACTGGCTCCCGGTGGAGTACAGGATCAGGTTTAAGGTGCTGGTTTTAACCTTTAAAGCCCTATACGGCCTAGGACCCTCGTACCTACGGGACCGCCTCTCCTGGTATGCCCCACAGAGAAACTTACGGTCTTCAAATAAAAACATCTTGAAGGTCCCAGGCCACAGAGAAGTTAGGCTGGCCTCAACTAGAACCAGGGCTTTTTCGGCTGTGGCTCCGATCTGGTGGAACACTCTGTCACAAGAGACTAGGGCCCTGTGGGACTTGACATCTTTCCGCAGGGCCTGCAAGACAGAGCTGTTCCACCAGGCCTTTGGCCAGGGCACAGCCTGACTCCCTCCTTTGGCAATCTTCGCGGAGCTCTGGCCCAATGGTTGCCAGTGGCTTGATTTGAATTAATTTTATAATGAATGATTTTTTTTATTTTTATAAATATTTTTATTACATTTTCAAATACACAATCAGAAATACAAAAGCCACAGACAAGAAATAAAAGAAACAAAGAAAGAAAAAAGAAAGAAAACCAATTTTCAAAAACATTTTTCCATAACCAACCGGACTTCCTCGCATCTCCCCCACCATGCGTTCTTTACAGTGAAAATGTCAGCAAATTATTACCTTATTTCATGTCTTATTTTGTACCTTTCAAATATTATATTTTTAAATTTAAAATACTTTTTATCAATTACTTATACCTTAAATCAACCATAGTATTACTTTAAATTTCAACCTTTTCTTACTTATAACTTATTTTCCTATTTCACCAAATCTAATTGCTGAAGCTAAAATTTCCAAATCGTGCAGTTTTTAACATTCATACAACTTATGATATTTTTGTAAATAGTCCTTAAATTTTTCCATTCCTCTTCCATTGTTTCTTCTCCCAAATCTCGGATTCTGCCAGTCATTTCAGCCAGTTCCATATAGTCCATCAATTGCGTCTGCCACTCTTCCAGTGTGGGTAGATCTTGTGTCTTCCAGTATTTTGCGATAAGGATTCTGGCTGCTGTAGTTGCATACATAAAAAAGGTTCTATCCTTCTTTAACACTTTCTGGCCGACAATGCCCAGTAGGAAGGCCTCTGGTTTCTTGGGAAAGGTATACCTAAATACCTTTTTTAACTCATTGTAGATCATTTCCCAGAAGGCCTTCACTTTTGGACAGGTCCACCAGAGGTGAAAAAATGTCCCTTCAGCCTCCTTACATTTCCAACATTTATTATCAGACAGGTGGTATATCTTAGCAAGCTTGACTGGGATCATGTACCACCTATATATCATTTTCATAATATTTTCCTTCAAGGCATTACATGCCGTGAATTTCATTCCGGTGGTCCATAACCTTTCCCAGTCCTCAAACATAATGTTATACCCAATATCCTGAGCCCATTTTATCATGGCTGATTTGACTGTCTCATCTTGAGTATTCCATTTAAGCAGCAAGTTATACATTCTCGAAAGTACCTTGGTCTTTGGTTCAAGTAATTCTGTCTCTAGTTTCGATTTTTCCACCTGGAACCCTACTTTTTTATCCAATTTAAAAACCTCTTGAATTTGAGCGTAATGTATATAATGAATGATTTTAGAGTGTTGTTTGTGCTGTACATTTGTACTGTTTTATTGTTGTTAGCCGCCCTGAGCCTGGCTTCGGCTGGGGAGGGTGGGACATAAATAAAATTTATTATGATTATGATTATTATTATTAAATTGCAAACTACCTGAGTCTCCTGCTGCTGTTTTCCACAGATGTAATAGAGGCAGTGAAGAAAGTCTTCTTCACTGTCGCTATCACCACTTGAAAGGCTCAAAATTGAGCTCCAACCCGTATCCGGTCAGCTTCAGAATGGGTTATCCGCCACCGGCGCTCTAGCTGTCTCAGCAACTGTTTCATTGCCCTCCAATCCGTGGAAACCCATGGGGCTCTCCGGGCTCCATGCAATCGGAGAGGGCGCTTCGGAGCCAAACAGTCAATAGCCCTGGTTAACTCCACATTTCAGCGGGCCACCAGGAATCAGCTGAAAGGCCATCAAAATGGGATAAAACATCCCCTACTGCTCTCTGGAAACCATTTGGATCCATTAAGGGGTGGACCATCTGAATCGGTCCCACCTCCCTGCAGGAGGGGAAGGTTCACAGAGAAGTCCAGTTGCACCAGGAAGTGATCTGACCATGGCACTTCTTTAGTTTCGCTTTTACTTAGTGTCAGATCACCAACATCCATAGGGGTGAAACTAGGTCTAAGGTATGTCCGCGGCTATGAGTTGGACCAAACATATTCAGGGAAAGCCCCATGGAGGCCATACTTTCCACGAAGTCCCAAGCGGCCCCTTGTAATAATAATAATAATAATAAAAATAAATTTTATTTATATCCCGCCCTCCCCAGCCGAAGCCAGGCTCAGGGCGGCTAACAACACTAAAAAAGTGCAACTGTTGTAAGGTCATATCGGCGTGGATGTTAATATTCTTGGAATTTGATTGATCTGACGTGACTCCCGCTAATTGATTTAAGGTCCTCAATTAGCAATTTATGGCCGCCCGGCACACTTCCGCTCCGCAGCTCTCAGTCACGTCTCAGCAGAGTTTCACACAGCGGTGTAAACTGTCACGCAGCTCGGCTCAGCTTCCAGACAAACACACACGTACAGGTTTGTCTATTTACAGCCGTTTATTCCAACAGATCTCAGGAAAATCCAGAACTGCTTGCAGCCATTACAAAACTGCTCCTTTTCCCTCACAACACAGAGTGAGACTGACAAACTCCTCCCAAGCTCCTCCCAAGCTTCCAAAACTGACGTCAGAATGGTGTGGCATCATGGGAACAACTTAACCTGTTAAGTTCCAACCCCAACAAATATCCCCTAGGAAAACCAAACTAGGTGTCTCCAGGAGAACATCCGCCACGAAATGGAGCAGCTCAGGCAGGGAATCCTTGGTGCAGTGGGGAGGTCGGTACACCAAAAGGAATCCTGTACTGCCCCTATTGCCCAACTTCCAGAACATGCACTCGGAGAACTGGGTCTTCCCAATAGGACGCCTGCTCCACAGAGTAAGACACAAACCAATGCCTTCAAGTTTGGTTTTTTTTAAAAAAGACTCACTAAACATGCGGAAGAAATTTTTGACAGCAAGAGCTGTTAGTGGATTGGACTCCATTGGGAGTGCTGGAATTTCCATTCTTTGAGGTTTTCAAATGAAGTTGGATGGTCATCTGTCATGGATACTTTACTTGCTATTCCTGCATCACATGGGTGGAATAGATTGCACCAGGGATCACTTCAAGCTCAAAAATTCTACAATTCCGTGATTCTCCCCTGTATGAATTCTTTGATGGATATTCAGATGGGCTCTCTGGCTGAAACTCTTTCCACATTCCACGCACTGATAGGGTTTCTCCCCTGTATGAATTCTTTGATGGGAAGTGAGAGAGGAGCTCATACTGAAGCTCTTTCCACATTCAAAGCATTTATATGGTTTCTCCCCTGTATGAAATCTGTGATGGGAAGTGAGAGAGGAGCTATCAGCGAAGCTCTTTCCACATTCCACGCACTTATAGGGTTTCTCCCCTGTATGAATTCTTTGATGGGAAGTGAAATAGGAGCTCGTACTGAAGCTCTTTCCACATTCCACACACTGATAGGGCTTCTCCCCTGTATGAATTCTTTGATGGGAAGTGAGATTGGAGCTCGTACTGAAGCTCTTTCCACATTCCACACACTGATAGGGTTTCTCTCCTGTATGAATTCTTTGATGGGAAGTGAAACAGGACCTATCAGTGAAGCTCTTTCCACATTCCATGCACTGATAGGGTTTCTCCCCTGTATGAATTCTCTGATGCCTAGTGAGATCGGAGCTCGAACTGAAGCTCTTTCCACATTCCACACACTGATAGGGTTTCTCCCCTGTATGAATTCTTTGATGGGAAGTGAGACTGTGGCTGTGACTGAAGCTCTTTCCACATTGCATACACTGATAGGGTTTCTCCCCTGTATGAATTCTTTGATGGGAAGTGAGATCGGAGCTCGAACTGAAGCTCTTTCCACATTCCACACACTGATAGGGTTTCTCCCCTGTATGAATTCTTTGATGGGAAGTGAGACTGTTCCTGTGACTGAAGCTCTTTCCACATTCCACACACTGATAGGGTTTCTCCCCTGTATGAATTCTTTGATGGGAAGTGAGACTGTGGCTGTGACTGAAGCTCTTTCCACATTCCACGCACTGATAGGGTTTCTCCCCTGTATGAATTCTTTGATGGGATGTTAGAGAGGAGCTCGCACTGAATATCTTTCCACATTCCAGGCACCGATAGGGTTTCTTTCCAATGAGATTTCGTTGATGGGAACTGGAATGGGAGCTCTGACTGCAGCTCTTTCCACATTCCAAATTTTTACGTGCCTTCTCCACTCTGCAGATTGTGTTGTGGTCACCTTTGTTCTTCCTTTCCAATTCATCACAATCTGCAATGGAGAGAAAAAGGGATTAGAGCCTCAGGAACAAATGGAGCCCCCAGTTAGGAAATAATGCCCATTAAATTTCTTGTAAAGAAGGCAGTGTTCATTACCTTTGTTATTTGTAATAAACCAATGTATTTATTATTGGATTCTAATCGTTGGTTGAATGTTGCTTTGTTTGAAGTAAGTTACTCATTTTATAAATTTTGTACTTTTTGTAAAATTTTTGTACTTTTTTCATTGGATTAGATTGTTGTTATTATTACTGTTTCATGTTTATACAGTAGCACCTCGGGTTACGTAACCCTCGGATTATATAAACATCAGCTTATGAAAGCGACAAATCCATGCGCAGTGATCCTTGGGTTGTGAAAACCTCGGGATCTAGCCGGATCTCCGGAACGGACCCCATTCGCAACCAGAGGTACCACTGTATATGTTTTGGAACCTTCCCAGATTGGCTGGGGCAACCCAACCAGATGGTCAGGGTATACATAAAAATTATTATTATTACTATTATTATCACTGCTAGTACTACCTGAGATTCAATCAGCCTGGCTCTTCTCTGGGGCAGATGTTGTTTGGCCCACTCATGGCATCCCCTCCATCTCCAGTGTCAGTCGTCTCTTTGGTCAACCCAAGACTGACAGCAGCAAAAAACCAAAAAAACCCCCCAGAAAACCTGACAGAAGCTACTTATCTTTCCTAACAACTCTGAAGCTGACATGTAAGATACCTGGGCAGTTCAAATCAGCCCAACTGTGGTAGAAGGAGGCAGAACTGAAGATTGTTCACAGAAAAAACTGTAATCTACTATTTCTTGTGGGGGTGTTAGGTTCCCAGGTGTTGTAGGGGGCGCTGTGAAAATATATGAGGTTTGTCACATAGAGGTATTTTTTGAATTTCCTGGCAGATAGGACGATCCCATAGGGAACCTTACCAAGAGAGGCCACGATCCCCCAATTCTCCTCCATGACGTCCTTATGCAGAGCTCTCTGGTCAGGATCCAGCAACTCCCACTCCTCGTCCGTGAAACGAACAGCGACATCTTCAAAGCACACTAGACCCTAAAAGAAAAAGGGAAATTTCCTCCTCTGAGACAGCAGAAATATAATCTGCTACACAATGCTCTGTAATTTCCTTCCTGTTAATTGCTGTGCTATTTCAATAGGATTGCTTTGCTGCACATTTTTATTATGGGTACCTATTTTAACACTTTAATTGAATTCTTTTATTCTGCATTTTAACTGTGGGTATTCGTCTTTTTGCAAATAGTTGGTACTCCAGCTTATGTTTACGTTTTTCTGCCTACGCAAGCATTCCAGTTTCCCCGATGGAAGGATCCACTTTCTCCTCTCCTCGTGAGTTGTTCTGGGAAGGTTCCCTTCCAATGCCCTAGAGCGAAATTCAAGGGGTTCATGGGGGCATGGAGAGGGGGAGGAGTGGGGGGCAGGCCGCATTTTGCCGCCGATAGGGCTGGCTAGGTGAATCTTGGAAATTATTTGTTCTCGTCTGTCCGCTGCTTAGAAGCCCATTTTAGCATTCATTGATGAATATAGAAATAAAGGAAGCCTAGTTTGGATGGCCATCTGTCTTGGAGGATCTAGCTGAGACTCCTGCAATGCAGGGGGTGGGACTTGATGACCTTTGGGGTCCCTTTCAACTCTAGGATTCCATGAAAACTGCAACTACAGATGAATCCTACTGTCCACATTCAGAAGGCTGGTGTCACAGAGTTATCTGGGCAGGAAATCCCACAGTTCACAGCTGGAGTTACTCTTTATCAGCAAGAACACGATGTTCACAGACTTGGCTGAGTTTGTGGTGTAGTGGTTAAGAGTGGTAGTCATGTAATCTGGGGAACCGGGTTCGTGTCTCCACTCCTCCACATGCAGCTGCTGGGTGACCTTGGGCCAGTCACACTTCTTTGAAGTCTCTCAGCCCACTCACCTCACAGAGTGTTTGTTGTGGGGGAGGAAGGGAAAGGAGAATGTTAGCCGCTTTGAGACTCCTTAAAGGGAGTGAAAGGCGGGATATCAATCCAAACTCTTCTTCTTCTTCTTCTTGGGCTTCATGAGAACAGCTGCTCATTCCCTGAGCCTCTTCCTCCACAAAAGCAGTTGCTGAGAGTGAAGGCCCCCGGCTCCCCACAGCTTTCCAAGTCCCCTCCTCTCTGGGTTTCTGGCAAGCGATTGAACAGTGTGCTAGTGTGCAGCCTGCCTTTGCTCCTCCATGTTAGACCTCTCTTTGCTCTGAGAGACTAAGCCCTGTTACCCCTTCAGCTTCTGACACCTCCTCTTCCCAAGCTTCTCCCTCTGACCGCCAATCCTTCCTCCACGGGATCCAAGATGGCCACCGATCTGTGAGGCAGGGTGAGGCAGCTGCTCTCACCATTTTATATTTTTATGGTCCTTTTATTGTTTTACATTATTGTTTTACTGCCCTATTTTATCATTTCATGGTTTTACTTCCTTGTTATCTCGGACGCCTTCCCACTGAGCTAGGAGGGCGACACGGCCCAGAAAGGCGCCGCTGACGCCGCCGCGGCCTCCAACACCACGGCAAAGGAGCTCAGCAAATTGGTCTCAATTACCTGCCTACTTTGGAAGTAGTCCCGCAGAGAACCCTCCTGCAACACCCGACGGAGCCAATGAACCGAGGTGAGATTTTTGCCAACTTGACCTTTGCAATATAAATAATGGTGATGACCAGGAGTGGCTGTAGAACACCAGGCTTTTATCGGAGTGATCTAAGACCTCTCTCTAAAAGAGCTACCCTAAAGGGAGCTCAAACAAAAAGCACTCGGCCCTTTAAGAATGGGGTAAAGTCAAGCCGAGTGAGAATCAGCAGGAAACTGAAACTTCTCCCTCCTGCACTGAAGGGCCGGCTGTGCAGAGAGAGGATTGTGTAGAAGAATGCCACAACAAAGGGCCAATAAAGCCCAAAGTAAATCCAAACACAGTCACCGAAGTACTCCCAAAACAGAGACTTAAATCCCAAGCTTCTCCTGAACCATCCCGAGTCTGAGAAGTGGAAGAACTAATGTTAAAACAAATTGCAGAGATGTCTTCGGGAAACCCTAAAACATCAAGAGACTCCTGCTTCCAACTTGAGACAAATGAGGATGAGGATTTATCAGTTATCAAATGGCTTGTGCTTTTAACTGAGGATATCGAAAATATAAAATCTCATCTGGCCACCTGTACAAAAATCCTCACTATAATGATGGACACTTGCAAAACTCTCTGTAGGGAACCCAGCGGGGTGACTGTAGAATTGGAAATTAATAACAACTTCCTTCCTACCACCTGCAAAAACAGACCACCAAGGAAGGCCAAGAGATCTTGTAGGGCTACTGCTTTGAAAAGGAGGCCCATAAGGGTAAAAAAGAGCAGAAATGTTAAAAATTTTAAGGCAGTGCGTTACAAAAAAATGGATTTTAAAAAGCTCTTTAATCTTCTCAAGAGTATCCCAATAACCGAGAACAGTGGCAACACTGAGAAACTTCTAACTAGGAAATCTTCTAAGCAAGAACGTTCTATAAACCCTTGCCCTGACGCTGCGATGGATTGCTTGGAACCCTTAACACCTACCCCAACACCTAACTCCAAGCAAGACATTTTGATCCAAGATCCATGGTCTTACATTCTATCTGTAGATGAAACCAATCCTTCTAAGAAGAGAAATCAGACAAACCTAACAAATAAAAACTGGAATCTGGTGCTGTACCGAAACAAACTCGTTTTATCAAATTATCCTAAACCCCCAGGACTCCTGTCACAAGAACAGCGTAAAGCCCATCTTTTAAAGATCTAGATGCCTTTTAAAGATCTATATGCCGAGTATACTTAATAACCCTACTGATTTGGCCCAAGTGGAATATCTATACTTCAACGGATTCCTTGCCAGAGCGGTGGTCTCATTCTACGAGGAGAGACTGGCAAAACTAGTGTACAAATGTAGAGAACACCTGGAGACGAGTGGTATAAGAATCTCAAGGTACTTTAAGAATGAAGCACCTCCAATTCCACTTATCCCCCATATTATAAATTTGCCAAAAACTTAACATGAGATTGATCAACATGTTCTAATTGATATAAACTCTGCGGAAGACATCTCCAAACATCCTACTGGCCTGGTTAACAAGGACTCTCAAAGGTTGGACTTCCTTGGGCCCAGGTATGCGGAGAATCAGGGAATCGACCTCAATAGTTTTGATAATAACTTACTCCACTCTTATAGCGTTCTCCCGCAAGAAGTTCAGAAAGAAATACTCCATAAAATTGATTCCCTTTATTTCTGCCTGACAAAAGTGACGGAGGAACAGCTGAGATTACCTAAACAAAATATGCTTGATAGAGACTGTGGTTCAGATTCTGTCCCACGCTTATACCACCAAGAACCTGTGGGTTGGGAAGGCACCCACCCCTACCAGCCAACTGGTTGTTGCGGAGATGAATCCACTCCTCCATACTCTGGAGGCGGAAACCCCATCACCAGACCCATCTATTATGCACCCCATCTCTGAGGCAAATATGACTACAACATCTGCCTGGGACAAAATGAGGGAACTTAACGAATCTGAATTAGGCTCTCCATGTAAAGTGCCCCATATGGGTCCACTTACTTGTAACTTTATTAACCCACTCTCTTCTAACGTGTGCAAGTTGAATAAATCCATAGATACCATCGAACCGGTAGCAGAACCAGCTGAACCAGACCAACAAATGAGAGACGACTCCATTTTATTTTTAGCCCCGAAGAATGATCTGGTTGAAGACCCGACAGGTCGTATTAACAAAATTATTCAAACAACTAATGATCACTCAACTAGTGGCACGATACCTGTTGACTTAATTTCGCTCTCTCTAAGTAATACTCCCCTAATTCTACCATCTGGCTCTGAAAAGTCGACTATCTTAGGCCAAACATCTGCCTTTAGCGAGACGAGTGGCACGACTTTACAGCCAAACCACCCCAATAAATTCAAACAGTTGGGATGTATAGCACGATTGCCACCTTCTCAAAGGAAAATTACTGATTTTTTTGAAGCTGAAACTCCCCCAAAGTTAGAATCCCATTCCCACATGATGTGACTACCTAACGACCAACCCAACCACTCCTCGATGTCATTTTATGCTGGATGGAGGGGGAAGAAATCTGATCCAGACTTCTTAAAATTTGTTAATTTATTTCAAGTAATTCTCCTACAAGAAACTTGGTAAGAGGAGGCGATTGACATAAATGGATACGATACCATTTTGCTTCCAGCTAGCCCCTCTCTTAAAGGTGGACGCCCTAGGGGAGGTTTGGCAATAGCCATTTCCCTCTAATTGCAAGCAAAACTTACACTTGTTAAATCTTCCTCTCCTTACGCAATTACAGGACTGATTTCAGGAGGGAAATCTGAATTACTGGTAACAAATGTTTATTTTCCCCCTGGGGGGCAGGCAGTGGACCTCCATTCCAAATGGGAAACACTTGAAGAACACCTTGCTTTCTGTTATACTAAGTTCCCAAATATCTCAGCAGTCATGGGAGGTGATTTTAATGCTCGTACAGCTGCAAACTGGGAAGCGCTAGGCAAGGCCAAATGGTGGGTCATACCTGATCACCAGAACTTGGATTTCTCCCCCCATATACAGAGAAAATCGAAAGATAATAGGGTTAACGAAGTGGGAACCCTTCTTTATCAACTGATTTTACGTTTGAATTTGATAATTTTAAACGGAAATTGTCCCCCGGATATTCCAGGTGAGTTTACTCATTTGAGCACACTTACAAATAGTGTTCTCGATTATTTTATTGTTTCCAGAGATTTATTCCCAAATTTTTCTTATTTTAAAATAGAAAACGTCCAAATGAATGACCATCTCCCCTTGAGTGCCAAGCTTTCTCTAGATTGGAAGTCTATCAAGCCTAGACACCCCATAAATATGGGAATAAATACTGCAGAACAAGTGAGAGGAATAAAATGGTCAGTAACTCAAACCCAAAAATATATGGAATTCTTCCAACAAGAGAAAATTCAAACTCATGTTGTTTTAGATTTAGATCTGTATGGGCATGAACGAATTATTAATTCATTCTCTTTGCTTACAGAAGATCTTATGTCCTTTTTTGCAGTACCAGCCATCCAAGTAAATCGGGCCCATTTTAAGACCGGTGACCCCTGGTTTAATTTAAAATGCAAACAAGCTAGACGACATCTCTGTGCCATTTACAATGAATATAAATCTTCTGGTGCCTTAGTATTACCTAGGAACTACCAGCAAGCAAAAACAGCATATAAGCAAGCCCAGAGAATGGCTAAGCAAGAGTGGCAACATAATCGCTGGCAGGCGCTTATAGTCGCCTCTAGTTCATGTAGCTCATGGCTATTTTGGCAACTGGTTAATAGAAGATCAAGGAGATATCCCTTAACAATAATTCCTGCCCCGGTCTGGGAATCCTTTTTAAGGAAATATTTTGCGTCACCAGATTCCAATACCAACGCTCTTGATGATGTATTTGACCATCTCCCCATCTGGCCCCCTACTGACCCTGATGAAATCTTGAATTTAATCTCTAAACTTAAAATCGGCAAAGCCCCTGGGCCAGATTTGGTTCCGGCGGAAGCCATAAAACTACATTCTGACTGGTGGGCAAAAATCCTGGCTGTTACTTTCGATGCTATTAATGCAACTGGAAGGGTGCCAAAAATATGGAAGGGTGCTATTATAATTCCAATATAAAAAAAAGGCTCCCCAGACGATCCGGAGAATTATAGGAATATTAGTTTACTGTCAATAGTTGGAAAGATATACGCACGTTTTCTGCTGAATAGACTTATCCAATGGGCTGAAGAAAAGAAACTGATAGGCCCCGAGCAAGCAGGATTCAGACCGAACCAGTCAACTACGGACCATGTTTTAGTCTTGCACCATCTAGCCCGGAAATACTCCTCTTCAAACCGGGGCCAACTTTGTGCGGCTTTTATCGACCTTAAGGCTGCATTTGACAGCGTCCCCAGAAGGTTACTCTGGGAAAAGTTGACCCGATGGGGAATTGATAGAAGACTTTTATGGTTAATAATCCAGCTGCATGAGGGGTCGGCTGCTAGGGTGAGAATAACCCCAGCCGGCGATCTCACAAACTCTGTGCCCATCAACAGAGGAGTCCGGCAAGGATGTATCCTAGCTCCTTTTCTTTTCAATTTATTCATTAGTGACATGAGGATACCATTGGCCGAATCTCAGGAAATCACCCATGCCCCCCCGCCTCGCAAACTATCGTTGCCCACTATTACTCTATGCTGATGATGCTGTGATTTTATCCTTCTCAAGAATTGGCCTCAGGAGAGCATTAAAATTCTTTGTTTCATATTGTAAAACAAATTCCCTCACTATAAATCAATCTAAATCAAAAGTACTAATCTTCTCAAAAAGTTGGAAATCCTATAAGTGGCAATTAGATGGAAAACCTATTGAACAGGTCTATAAATTTCAATACCCGGGAGTCTTTCTCCAATATAATCTGGGTTGGAAGGCCCATATTGCACATATTTTAAACAAGGCCAAGGCCCTATCCTTTGCGCTTTTGCGCTTTTTCTTTTCGGACGGGGCTCTTCATGTTCCATCTGCCCTGAAAGTATTCAAAGCTAAAGTAATTGCAACATTGGCATATGCTGTTCCTTTATGGGGGACCGCAGTAAACTTGATGCCCTTGGAGGTAATTCAAATCAATTTCTAAGACGACTGCTTAAATTTCCTCAGTGCGTTAGTAACGCAGCTATTCGCTTAGAATTAAAAACTACATCTTTAGAAAATACTCTTTGGAGGCGCAGCCTTTGTTACTGGTTGTCCTTAAGGCATAGGCTCCCGAATCTGTATTTGATCCAATGCTTCTGGAGAGATAATTTTCCCGTCCTAGGTGCAAAAGAGATCCATTCTAAAGTAGTGACCTATGAATCATAGAATCATAGAGTTGGAAGAGACCACAAGGGCCATCGAGTCCAACCCCCTGCCAAGCAGGAAACACCATCACAGCACTCCTGACATATGGTTGTCAAGCCTCTGCTTAAAGACCTCCAAAGTAGGAGACTCCACCACACTCCTTGGCAGCAAATTCCACTGTCGAACAGCTCTTACTGTCAGGAAGTTCTTCCTAATGTTTAGGTGGAATCTTCTTTCTTGTAGTTTGGATCCATTGCTCCGTGTCCGCTTCTCTGAAGCAGCAGAAAACAACCTTTCTCCCTCCTCTATGTGACATACTTTTATATATTTGAACATGGCTATCATATCACCCCTTAACCTCCTCTTCTCCAGGCTAAACATGCCCAGCTCCCTTAGCCGTTCCTCATAAGGCATCGTTTCCAGGCCTTTGACCATTTTGGTTGCCCTCCTCTGGACACGTTCCAGTTTGTCAGTGTCCTTCTTGAACTGTGGTGCCCAGAACTGGACGCAGTACTCCAGGACTTCCGGGTTGACGCGATCTGGAAATGGCGGATTCCCTCCGAGCTTTGCCGCGCCGGCGACGCGGGGACCCTTAAAAACCGCAGGCGCGGAAGCCTGCGGACTGAAGACTCGGCGGGTGCCTTAAGCGCCCCCCCTGATTCGCAAAGAGCCTTTTTAAAGGCTGCGGAGGGGATACGGGGGTGGCGTGGCACTGAGAGTCGATCGCTACCTCGGTGGAGCGAAGCCGCGAGCCATGACCGGAGAGCGCTGACTTCCTTCCTTGAAAATTTGGACTGAAAGAATCACCCGTGAGTAAGACGGATTGGGACTTTATAAAAATTTTACCTTTAATTGGAGACGACCGGGGGGTGTGCTAAAAGGAAGTCCGCACCCCCCCCCTTGCAGACCATCTAAGCAACGACACAAGAGATAAGCTGGAGAGCCTACCCTTGGTGGGGTGAGTTAAAAAGGACACTAACTTTCAAGATTTTGCTAAAGGAAATTTTGTGCAGGAGAGTGGAGTTTTGGAAACCTTCCTTTTGTTTTAAACAACCCCCCCTCCCGGGCTCGGGAACGTCCTGCCTTTGTGCCTGCGTTAGAGCTGCGGAGTTTGACAGCTGTCAAAGCTGCCAAACGGGCGGTTTAAAGTGAGAAATTCCCATTTAAGATTTCTATGGACTAAGACGAGTTATAATTGAGTTGAAACTGTTGGAAACAAAGTAATAATAATCAGTTAAAGGATTGTTGGTGAAAAGGCAAATAAGTAAGTAACCAGATTCCCCCTAGGGGGAACTCTGTGAAACTACAATGGATACAATGGCTGTGGAAGGAAAGTTACTAGTGGAAATCGAAAGGATGTTTCAATTGGTGGGAATCTTACAGGAGCAGAGCTTGGCCATGAACAAACAACTTGAGACTATGACCTTGGGAACAGGCAACTCTGCTCTTTGTATTGAGGACCTTAATGAGAAAGAATCCACAGCTGATTGGGAAACAATATCTACAGAGCTGGAAGAGACTAAACAACAAGAAAAAGAAGAAGTAATCCTGGGAAGCAACAACCAAAAGTTGACATCTGTAGAATACAAGCAAGGAGACGCTGGGAACATATCCACCACAAGTCTGCGAGAGATACAGAAGAAGAAGGAGGAGGCCCCAAGACAAAATGGAGTACAGGAATTTAAAATAAAGAAATATGATTGGGGCCTCCGTTTGGACTTAGACGTGGAAGAGAGAGACTTTGTGGAAATACTTCAGCAGCTACCTTTGAATCTTCTTGTCGGAAGAGGACATACTTTGATGGTGAAAGAACTTTTCCCAGATCTGACGACTGCTATAAAGGACTACCAACAGGACAGGCGGAGAGGAACGGAAATAGATTTGAAAGCCTCGGACGTGAGGAACCCAGGCTGAGAACTTCGAATTTGGATTTTTATTGGGAAGGGACAAAAACCGGGGATGGGAGGGAGGGAAGAAGAGACTCTTAAAAACTCTTAAGACTTTTAGGTCTGGTTAAGATGACTCTTAATTAAGATAAAATGAAAATCGATGGAAGAGAACTTAAGTCCAACTTATGAAAATTAATTTTTATTATAAAAAAGGAAATAAGACGAATAAGATTGTTAAGAGGAGAAATATCAACTTGCTGACATAATCTTGAAACTGGGATGCATGAGGGGGGGTGGGGGGAAGTCAGGGAACAAGGTTATGAAATGGGGATTTGCTGATTTTATACATGTTTTTGTCTTTTGTTTTTTCTTTGTGTATGTTTTGTCTTTATAAAAGCAGAAAACCAAATAAAAATTTTATAAAAAAAAAAAAAAAGAAGAACTGGACGCAGTACTCCAGGTGAGGTCTGACCAGAGCAGAATACAGTGGCACTATTATGTCCCTAACCCTAACCCTAACCCAATCTAAATGGAAAGCTACACTGCTGGAAAAGCTTAAAGGCTTGGGGATCCCTCTACAGACCCTGATAGTGACAGGCTTCGAGAAAGCTAGGACTACAATTCGCCAGCGTATCTGGGACGTAGAATTACAATGCCACATGAGCGAAATGATCAAACACCCAGCAATAAGGGACCATGGGAGAGGTTTCTCTCCAGCTAATTATCTGTCGGGTCTTCAGGTACCCAAATACAGACGGTCTTTTACTCTCGCCAGATTCAACGTTCTCCCTTCTGCCTTACTTCAGGGCAGATTTAAGGGTAAACCATATACAGCATGGGTCTGCCCTTGTGGCTCGTTGGAAGTTGAAACTGCTCTACATGTACTATTACATTGTCGTCTTTATGAGGATAGACGTTTGACTTTTATTACACCTGTTTTGCAAAAGTCCAGGAAAGAATCGGAACTCCATAGTTTAAAACTACTGCTAGAGGACAAGAATTCCAAGACTACATTAAATGTAGCCAAATTCTGTGTGTCTGCAATCAATCGCAGGAAGCAAGTGGTAGTCCATAATGACCAAACCCCTAAATGTTAACTACAGGGAGCACGCTAATAATTAATTTTAATTTTTATATTTAAATCCTTGTTATATTCATATTGTCCTCTGTATCTCTGATTTTTTTTTTAATGATCTGCGATATTGTGTGTGTTGATGCTGGTCTGTGACCGTATTAATAAATTCATTCATTCATTGATTTATACTGATAATTTGATATTTTAAGCACTATATTGTTCTTATTTTAATGGAATTTAGAAACTGAGATGTACTTGATTTAAACGTAATTTAATTTATTAATTTTATCTTGTTATACCTGTGTTGCTGTATGATGTATTGAATGTGGGCCTATGGCCGCAATAAAATATCTATCTATCTATCTATCTATCTAATCCTTCCTCCACCTCCACTCCCTGGGCTCAGAGCAATCTTCCCTTCCTGGTTCCCTGGCTGCTTCCTCCCACCATTCCTCTGTGCCCAACCAGTCCATGATATTGCTCCATCCCTCGGCTTCTGTCCCCACTAGGCAGCTTCCCCTGACCTGATCTAGTTCCACAGCCACTGCTTCCCTTCTGCCCCCATGAAAAGATGGATCAGGAGGTCTTGCCGGCATCATTCTGTCACCTGCAAGAGAAAAAAAGGTAATCAGGATGCCAGGAGGGCCTGCTTCTCTCACAGAGGAAACAGGCCATCTCTAACTACAGATGGGCTTTGAGAAAGCCTTACCTGCTGAGTGCAGTTGAAGGTTTGTGCCCATTTCATGTAAGGTGTGCAGAAATACATCTCCCCTCCTCTGAACCCTTGTTCCCAACCCCCACCCCTCAAAAAAAAAGATGAAAAGAACCCTCAGATGAGTTGGAAAACCAACAGAACAAGACCAAATGGAGAAAAGCCTCCTTACCCAGTGTCCTCTCTCTGGTGTCCAACGGAGGCCTCTCTGCCTCACAGGAATCCAGGTCCATTTCTGCAAAATGATCCCTTTTCTGAAAGAACAACTAGGATTCAAAACAGTAAATGAATGGTGAGAAATATAAGAAAGAGAACGACAAAGACAGATACTTTAAGGGTGTTAGATCTCATTCCCAGAAAAAGGATGGGCCATCAGCAGACCTTTTCTGGATGTTCTCCATCCTGTTTGGAGCCCCTTGGGAGTATCCAGAGGAAAGTCTCTCTCACCTGCTTTCTCTCCTCTGCCTGACTCAGGAGGAAACCTTCGGCCAGGGCCACCGCCTGCGAACTGGTCTCCGCTCTGCATTCCCTCACCCAGCTCTCCATCTCCAGGGGAAGGACAGCCAGGAACTGCTCCAAGATCACCAGGCCCAGCATCTCAGCTTTCGTGTGCCTTTCTGGCTTCAGCCACTGATGGTCAAGGTGGTAGAGTCGGCTGCAAACCTCTCGGGGTCCTTTGGCCTCCTGGCAGCAGAACTGCCTCAACTGCTGGCTCTGAACCTCTGAGCGGAGGGCGTCCTCCTCACCCAAGATCTTCTGCACAGAGTTTTCCCAGAATCCCCCACTGCTCCCAGTTTGGATTGCATGGCCTCTTCCTACTTCAGGGCCAGCTGTGTCTCGCTCATCCATCTGTGCTCTCAGGAAGCCTCTGAGAGATGGGAAGGAACCCTTTGGTCTTCTGCCAAGTTCTGTCCGCCTGAATGAGAAGCTCTAGCAAATCCTACAAAGCAATTACATTGTTCAGTTACAAAAGTTGTCTAATATCAGGAGAAGAAAAAGGTTCCCTGAGCAAGCATGGATGAGTCTTGCTGGGAACCAGGGTAGGACTGCACCACAGCCCAGACTCTGAGCTATCTTTCTAAAAAGGAGGAGGAGGAGATGTAGGCCTCTAGAAGGGAGATTGTGGAAATGTGGAGGCAAGTGAAGAGATTAATGCGAGGCGAATCAGCCTGGTTGCTCCTTCCTTCCAGTCAATGCATGAAGTCAGAACTGATTGACAAGGGAGTCATTGGTTCCTAGTGAAAAATGACTAGGTGTGTTGAGTCCGAATCTCCTTTCTTGTAGCTTGAAGCCATTGGTTGGAATCCTCCCCCAGGTGACATGGCTCTCCCATCTCCTCTCTGTCTCCTCTTCTCCAACTCAACATACCCAGCTCCTCATAAAGCTTGGCTTGATCTGCTTGGCTGGCCTCCTCTGCCAATAAGGAGAAAGAAAGAAGGGAAACAAAGGAAGAGGTTTTGGAGCAACCATTCATACGTGTTTCCTCTGTTGTGCAATGACGCTGACCCGTGTCACACACAGCAGAAGTCCTACTGATAGCCTTATTTAAAGAAGCGAGATTTCTATCTGCTAGATTTCCCAGGGGGCTCTGAGTAATTTATTTTCTGGAAGGGGGGGCAGTAACCTCCTCCCCTCCCCCCTCCACAAAAGATCTAAAGGAAGGAGACAGTTCCTGCCACCTCGCCCCTCCCTGGCAGGACCCCCTGCTCCCAGAGTCTTCCCCCCCCCCCACACATGAGCCACCCTCCCCTGCTGCAGCCCTGCGACCCCCCTTCTCCCCACTGCACCCTCGGGGGGGGGGAGGGAGAGACTCCCCAGATCCCAGGAGAGGATTGCCCTTCCCAAAGGAGTAAGCAGCGTCTTTATACAAATAGAGTACTGTAGTTGCAAACCTCGTGCAACCTCACCCCTCCCTGGCAGGACCCCCTTCTCCCAGGGGCTTCCTCCCCCCCCCCCACATGAGCCACCCTCTCCTGCCTCCCTGGGACCCCCACCTTCTCCCCACTGCACCCTGGGGGGGGGAGGAAGAGACTCACCAGATCCCCGTGGAAGAGAGCAAGGCAGCCTTTGCAATAGCAGAAATCAACCCCCCCCCACTTGCAGGAAGGGGAGGGAGGGGCTTTTCCTCTGGAGGACCTGCCCCCCTTTACTTCCTGTGCTCTCTAGGAATGCAGCTCAGTTCCCTTTAACCCTTGCAAAGCCGAGTCCACCCTGCTCAGTCCTCTCTGCCTTTTCTCTCCTGCATTGCACAATCCCAGAGATGCTCATTTTGAGGGGACGCTCTTGGTTGGTCTGTGATCCAGAAACTGGAGGAAGAGGTTGCAGGGAAAAGGGGTTTGCAGGAAGCAAGGAACCTCATCCTAGAATGGGAGGGAGCCCTAAGGGTCATCTATTCCAACCCCCCTGCAAGGCAGGAATCTCAGCCAAAGGATCCAACCTCTGCTTAAAAACCTCCAAGGATGGAGAGTCCGCCATCTCCCAAGGGATTCTGCTGCTCTTCCCGTCAGAAGGTTCTTCCTGCTGTTTAGGCAGCAGAAACTGCTTTCTGGTCCTCTGGGTCCCGTATTCTGGGTGCTCCCCTCTAGGGCAGGAGAAAACAAGCTGGCTCCCTCTTCCATGGGTCAGCCCTCCAGATATTGAGAGGTGGCTCTCTGGTCTCCATCCAGGCAGGTCTCAGCTGAGGGAGGAACAGGAAGACACGCTGTTCCTGCCTCTCCTGGGACTGCAAAATGCAGGAAAGGGCACATTTTGAAGGCTTTGGGTACGTTTTGTTAATGGGGAAATCTGAGGGTTCCCTTGGAGAAAAAACAAGGACACCAGCCAGGAATACCGGAGCAAAACACCAGCCAGTAGGCTTGGTCTTTATTGAAGACTGTCGAGACAGGACTCCCACCTGACACCAGGTGGGACAAGATGGAAGCCCCAAACAAAAGAGAACCCAAACTTTTATTAGCTGCTAATCCCCATGTTACACCCCCCCAAACTACATCACTCATACATCATGAAAGGGGAGGTCTGGTGGCAGGAATCTGAGCATCATGGACCCTGCCCCATGGTTCCCCTTGCCCTCCACCAAACACACATGGAGTGTAATAAAATAGATATTTACATTTCCCTGTTTCCCAGCGAAGTCAATCACACCCTTTTGTCTTCGTCTGGGTTTGTTATTTTGGGAATGGCAATCTGTCCAGCACTCAGGTATCAGGATGCCAGGGATTATCCCTCAGGCAGAAGGGCTGCTGAGGAGCTGAGCTCACAGGTCTATATGAATTTCTTAAGTTTTCCCAGTGAGCCAGTATAGAGATACATTTATCAGTGAATTCTTACATTTGGTATAGTGCAGCAAAGGCCCTTTGAATAGATAGGAAGAAACTGTGATGAAGTGTTTTGTGGGGACAAGTCACAAACGTCACAAAAGTGATGGTGCTGATTTTGGTAGTGGGCTGCATGTGCATGATATCTGTTGCAGGGGCACCCCCCCCCAAAAAAAACCCTATACATAAATTCCTGCAACATTTTGCCTTCCAATGTCCGGCTATACCTCTTGGCTCGTCCTCCAGACTTTGCTGGGGGGCTGTGTTCCCCCTCCCAAAGCAGGGACACACTCATAGCACCCGAAAGCTGTACCACCTCATTGCTGCTGCCGGGGGTGAGAGGGTTTATATAGTGGCGGGTGATGCCCTTTTGGAATATTTGGCCAATTAAGTGAGGCGGGGAATCCCTCAAGGGACGGAGCAGCAGCTGATTTGCTACCTGTGCTATGACACCCTCCTCTCAGCTGAGCAGGTGCCCTCAGGGGACCTCAGAGTGGAGGTCTGGTGGCAGGAATCTGAGCATCCTGGACCCTGCCCCATGGTTCCCCTTGCCCTCCACCAAACACCCATTGGGTGTAACAAAAGAGATTGCTGGAGGCAGGGGTGGGACCTGTTGGCCCTGAATATCTGGATTGGCTAAGCAGATGAAATGGGTAGAAGCATCTCAGCCAGTGGGAAAGGCAGCCATATTGACTATGGCAGGCATAGGCATACTCGGCCCTCCAGATGTTTAGCGACTACAATTCCCATCATTCCTGACCACTGGTGCTCTTAGCTAGGGATGATGGGAGTTGTAGTCCCAAAACATCTGGAGGGCCGAGTTTGGGGATGCCTGCACTATGGGTTGTGGACTCTCCATCTTTGGCGGTCTTCACATACCTGTCAACTGTCCTGCTTTGAGTGGGACATCCTGCAATTCCAGAAGCCACCCTGACTTCTGATTGGCTCCCAAGGTGTCCTGTTTTGGCTCCCGTGAAACTGTGGCCCCAAAAGACGCCCATTTTGGGGGGTCCTTGCTCTTGCATGATTTACGTGACTCATTCAGGAGCGTGGCCCCAGAAGTCGCAGGTCCCAATTTCCCTCTGCAACATGTTGGAGGGCAGGCAGAGTTTGGGAGGACCACTCTCTTCATATTCTATGGCTGTGGGTGACAGGAGAAAGAGTGGACTATGTCAGAATCTTCGGAGGGCCAGCAGAGGAGCCTCCCTTGGATGAATCACCACAGCCCCATAGTGGCCGTAAAAGCAGGTGAGCAGTGAATCTCCCTCAAGTTTTAAAAGGAGTGCTGCGTTACTGGGCTGTCTCACAGGATGCTTTTTATTATGTTTTCATCATTGTTGTTCTGTATTGTGCTTTTAATGTTGTACTCCGCCCTGTGATATTCTGATAAAGGGGGGTATATAAATTGAATAAATACTACTACTACTACTATTATTATTATTATTATTATTATTATTATTATTATTTCCCCGCATTTTGGAGTGCCAAGTCTTTTTGAGAGAACTGCTGTGGAGCTGAGATGAAGGAGGAGAGACCATATCCTCTCCACCCAGCAGAGGTGTGGAACTCCAGGAAGACACAACACGAAAGACAGTGCGCTATTTTATTAATTTTTTTTATAACTCCTGCTTATGTTATATGATGTTATGATGTATTGTAATTTTCATAAAATGTATACATTGCTTGATTGTAAAAACACACAAACACACTCTTTCGTCTCCCATTCTAACAGAATACCGTATGTGCCTTTCAGCAGTTGGAATCTAAGTCTCTCCTGTATTTGTCAAAGGATTCTCTGAAATTCTGATGTTAGCCTGTATCTCCTTTTCGTGTATGTAAAGGAAATGCCCTCTGGGAATTCCCATTTATATCTAATGTCAACTCTCCTGAGTGCTATTGTTAAATATCTATATTTGGTTCTTCTAAGTCTCAATTTGAGTGGAATCTCTCTAAAGATATCTACTTTCTGCCGGCAACCACATAATTTGGCTCTGAATCAGATTCTGGAAGGCCTCTGTCAGGTAGACGTTAACTTATTACTTCAGTTAAATGTCAAAGGATTAAACAAGGTACTACAGTGGTACCTTGGGTTACAAACGCTTCAGGTTACATACGCTTCAGGCTACAGACTCCGCTAACCCAGAAATGGTACCTCGGGTTAAGAATTTTGCTTCAGGATGAGAACAGAAATCATGCTCCGGCGGCCCATTCGCTAAAGTGGTGCTTCAGGTTAAGAACAGTTGCAGGTTAAGAACAGACGTCCAGAACAAATTAAGTACTTAACCCGAGGTACCACTGTACAGGCACAGCTTCTCTATCCAGAATAAATGCTCTGTTTCTGCTGCTTCTCTCTCATTCCCTTCCTTAGTTATGACAGGACAGCCCAGCTTCCTTCATGGCTTCATACTTTGGTCTGTGAGCGAGGGGCCACTTTTCCTCGGTTCCCCAATCTCTAAGCAGTTCCACTTCCGAGGTATTTTCCTTTGTATGCCAGACCCAGGGAATCATCTCAGTCCTTTTTACTGACTCAGAAATCTCCTTTTCCTAGAAAATCTCTCCCCTCCCAAATGGAAGGAGACCCCAGAAGAAGAGTCTTCCCACAGCTTCTCCTTCCAGATTAAGTCCCATCTGAACACTCTCTCCAGACCCTCAACATGGAATTCCTATCTCAGCTACGACTGTTAATAGAGGATGAGCTGCCTCACTTCATGAAATTAAAACCTCGCTCCTTCAAAGTATTAGAGTTCAAAGACTGTGATAAAAATGAAAGAAGAGCAAAAGGAGAACAATATCGTGGTTCTCAAATGATGGATAACATAGGTTACTACAGGAGTAAGAAAATAAAATGATAATTATTATTATTATTTATTATTTATTATTTATACCCCGCCCATCTGGCTGGGCTTCCCCAGCCACTCTGGGCGGCTTCAATATTCAAATAAAATATTAAAATACTAACACAGTGAGGTAAGCTCGCAGTGAGGTAAGCTCCAGAAGGCCCTTGGTGCTGGACCTCAGTGTCTGGGTAGAACTTCAATGGTAGCCCATTGTAGAGCGCATTGCTGTAGTCCAAGCGGGAGATGAGCAGAGCATCCACCAATCTGGCGAGGCAGTCCACAGGCAGATAGGGTCTCAGCCTGCGTACCAGATAGAGCTGGGAAACAGCTGCCCTGGACACAGATTTGACCTGTGCCTCCATGGACAGCTGTGAGTCCAAAATGACTCCCAGGCTGAACACAGCCCAGGGGGAAGGAGCGGAACCACTGTATGACAGTGCCCTCAGCTTCCAGCCCTTCAAAACGGTCCAGAAGGATGTTGTGGTTGATGGTATCAAACGCCTCTCAGAGATCCAGCAGAACTAGGAAACAGCTCTCACCTTTATCCCTAGCCCGCCAGAGATCATCAACCAGTGCAACCAAGGCAGTTTCAAGTCCCATGTTGAGGCCTGAATCCCGTCTGGAAGGGATCCAAATGGTCCGCTTCCTCCAGGCGTGCCTGGAGTTGTTCAGCAACCACTAACTCAATCACCTTGCCCAAGAATGGAGGATTTGAGACTGGGCGATAATTGGCCATCGTGGCCGCATCTAAAGATGGGTCCGGGAAGGCTCCCTCACAGAGGGAAGCATTCACCACCCCACGAAGCCCATCGCCCAGCCCTTCTCAGCTAGCTTTTATAAGCCAGGATGGAGAAGGATCAAGGAGACAAGTGGATGGTTTCACCCATCCAAGCAGCCTGTCCACATCCTCGGGGGTAACAGATTGAAATTGATCCCACACAACTTGACTAGACAGGACTGTAGCACTCTCCCGCCCTGCTCCCACGGTTGAGTCTACGACTTCTCGAATCGGAGTGACTTTCTCTGCAGAAAACTTTGTAAAATCATTGCAGGAGATCATGTGGCCTGTACTGGGCCCTAATGGAGCAGGTGGTTCTGCTAAATTGTGAACCACCTGAAAGAGTCTCCTGCTGCTCTTTTCCGCAGATGTAATAGAGGCGGTGAAGAAAGTCTTCTTCGCCATCGCTATCTCCACTTGGTAGGCTCGACATTGAGCTCTAACCCGTATCCGGTCAGCTTCAGAATGGGTTATCTGCCACCGGCGCTCTAGCTGTCTCAGCAACTGTTTCATTGCCCTCAGCTCCGAAGAAAACCACAGGGCTGTCTGGGCTCCATGCAATCGAAGAGGGCGCTTCGGAGCCACACAGTCAATAGGCCAGGTTTACTCCACATTTCAGTGGGCCACCAGGAATCAGCTGAAAGGCCATCAACATGGGATAAAACATACCCTTTTTTTTGCATATAAATTTTTATTGGTTTTCCATTGATTATACGTATATACAGTCTAGATTACATAACAGTTACAGATAGGTAGCCGTGTTGGTTTGCCATAGTCAAAATAAAAAAATTCCTTCCAGTAGCACCTTAAAGACCAACTAAGTTAGTTCTTGGTATGAGCTTTCGTGTGCATGCACACTTCTTCAGATACACTGAAGTATCTGAAGAAGTGTGCATGCACACGAAAGCTCATACCAAGAACTAACTTAGTTGGTCTTTAAGGTGCTACTGGAAGGAATTTTTTTATTTAGATTACATAAGTTACATATAACATAGCTGTTACAAAAATCATATATCTAATACACAGTTATTTTGGGCTCCGCCGAGCCTCGGACTTCCCTTTACTTCATTGGTAAGTATCAGATAATTTCTGAAGTTACGTGTCTTGTCTCCTTTACATATTTGCCAAACACTGTTAGATAGTGTGGCGATGACTCAAATGAGACAGAAGCAATCAAACCTGAAATTTAGGGGGATCACTGAGGAACCAAATGAAAATATATGATCTAAATTGGTTAGAGAATTGGCAGTTTGGTTAGATATGAAGGAAGAAGACATAGGATACTCAGTTGTAAATATCTTTCGGATAAAAACAAAATTAGCCAAAGTCAGAGGGAAGAAATTGCCAGGAGATGTCCTGGTCATGTTTAACTCCCTGGACATAAGAAATGAAATACTAAAGCTAAACTATAATCAAAAACTATGTATTGAAGGAAAGCCAATTATTATATTTAAAGAGATTCCTTCGAGATTTCTTCGTAAGAGATGTTTATAAAAATCTAACTAACCAACTGAAGAAGAACGGGATCCAATATAGATGGGAGTTCCCGGAAGGGATTTCATTCTATTTCAAGGAAAAAAGATTCAAACTATCCAGCCCTCTGGAATTGGACAAATTTGCAAGAAGATATGAGAAGGAACTGGGAAGGTTGAGAGGGCGGGAACAAGAAGGGGAGCAGATGGGGGAAGAGAGGGGCGGAGGTGAAGGAAGTAGAGAGGGAGAAGGGGAGGAAAATCTAGACGAAGGAAAAGAAGAGGAAGAGACAGATAACAAGGAACAGTAGATCTAACTTAGATTCGACCACTTACTGATTGTACATTAAAAATGACTTTAAAAATTATCTCGTGGAATGTGAACGGGCTTAACAATAAAAATAAAAGGAACCAAATTGCTCATGTATTGCTCAAAAAGAACCTTGACATAATCTGTCTACAAGAAACTCATGTAACAAGAAAACACAAAAGAATTTTAAGTAATAAGAAATTAGGGTTGGACTTTGTAGCATCGGATAATGTCAAGAAAAGAGGAGTGGTATTATATATAAAAGAAAAACTTGATCCAAAACAATTATATAAAGACGAAGAGGGGAGAACGATAGTAGTACAGATCACCCATCAAGGAGAAAAGATAAATGTGGTGGGGATATATGCACCCAATGACAAAAAGTCAGCATTTTATTCTGAATTAGGTAACAAACTGTTAGAATGGATGGATCAACAATTGATATTGATGGGGGACTTTAATGGAGTGGTTTTCCCAAACTAGGATAGATCAACAAGAAAACGGGAAGTAAGGGAGAGCAAACTACCAAAAGCCTTCTTCGAGCTATGAATTCTTTGATGGTAAGTGAGAAAGGACTTTTGATTGAAGCTCTTTCCACATTCCACCACACTGATAGGGTTTCTCCCCTGTATGAATTCTTTGATGCTTAGTGAGATCAAAGCTGCTACTGAAGCTCTTTCCACATTCCACACACTGATAGAGCTTCTACCCTGTATGAATTCTTTGATGGGAAGTGAGATTGGTGCTCTGGCTGAAGCTCTTTCCACATTCCAATGCACTGATAGGGTTTCTCCCCTGTATGAATTCTTTGATGTTTAGTGAGATCGGAGCTCATACTGAAACTCTTTCCACATTCCACACACTGATAGGGTTTCTCCCCTGTATGAATTCTTTGATGTTTAGTGAGATCGGCGCTTCTACTAAAGCTCTTTCCACATTCCATGCACCAATAGGGTTTCTCCCCTGTATGAATTCTTTGATGTTTAGTGAGATCGGAGCTTCTACTGAAGCTCTTTCCACATTCCACACACTGATAGGGTTTCTCCCCTGTATGGATTATCTGATGGGAAGTGAGACTTGAGCTCATACTGAAGCTCTTTCCACATTCCATGCACTGATAGGGTTTCTCCCCTGTATGAATTCTTTTGATGGGAAGTGAGACGGGAGCTCATACTGAAGCTCTTTCCACATTTCATGCACCGATAGGGTTTCTCCCCTGTATGAATTCTTTGGTGTTTAATTGAGATCGGAGCTCATACTGAAGCTCTTTCCACATTCCACACACTGATAGGGTTTCTCCCCTGTATGAATTCTTTGATGTTTTACTGAGATCGGCGCTTCTACTGAAGCTCTTTTCCACATTCCATGCACCGATAGGGTTTCTCCCCTGTATGAATTATTTGATGGGAAGTGAGATTGCAGCTCATACTGAAGCTCTTTCCACATTTCCTACACTGATAGGGTTTCTCCCCTGTATGAATTCTTTGATGTTTAGTGAGATTGTAGCTCATACTGAAGCTCTTTCCACATTCCACACACTGATAGGGTTTCTCCCCTGTATGAATTCTGTGATGGGAAGTGAGACCGTGGCTGTGACTGAAGCTCTTTCCGCATTCCACACACTGATAGGGTTTCTCCCCTGTATGAATTCTTTGATGTTTTGTGAGATTGAGTTGCTACTGAAGCTCTTTCCACATTCCATGCACCGATAGGGTTTCTCCCCCTGTTATGAATTCTTTGGTGTTTAGGTGAGATCGGAGCTCGATGAGCTGGAAGCTCTTTCCACATCCATCCACACTGATAGGGTTTCCCTCCCCCGTATGAATTCTTTGATGTTTAGTGAGATCCGGCCGCTTCTACTGAAGCCTCTTTCCACGATTTTTCCATGCACCGATAGCGGTTTCTCCCCTGTATGAATTATTTGATGGGAAGTGAGAGAAAGAAGCTCTGGACTGAAGCTCTTTTCGCCAGCATTCAAATGCACTGATAGGGTTTCTTTCCAATGAGATTTCGTTGATGGGAACTGGATTGGGAGCTCTGACCGCAGCTCTTTCCACATTCCAAATTTTTACATGCCTTCTCCACTCTGCAGATTGTGTTGTGCTCACCTTTGTTCTTGATGTCCAATTCATCACAATCTGCAATGGAGAGAAAAAGGGATTA